>CAUOFW020002948.1:561629-576395 GCA_963454935.2 Ilex paraguariensis
ATATATATATATATATATATATATATATAATTCTAAATATTTTAGAAGTCTAATAAGTAGGAAAGACAAAAAAATATATGTATATGTATCACTTAAAATTACCAATATGAAGTATTAGAATTTGCACAATTGAATGGAAAATAAAAATGTATTGTCATAAAGATAAAATTTATATATATATATATATGAAGAAATTCAAAATATTTTAGAAGTCTAATAAGTAGGAAAAACAAAAAAATATATGTATATGTATCACCTAAAAATTACCAATATGTGGTATTAGAATTCTAGTAGAGTTTGTACAATTGAATGTAAAAGAAAGAATATATTGTCATAGAGATAAAGTTTATCTTGTATCAAGTTATAGAAATAAAGTTTATATAGATAAGGTTTATCTACCAAATTATAGAGATAAAATTTATTTAGCTAATATTTTGGAAGTTAAGTAGGTATGAAAGACAGGAAAATATGTGTGTATAATTGATTTTATGATAATAATTAAGGGTGAAATAAGAAACCAAAAGTTTTTCAAACATGCTGACATTTATAAGTAATATAGATATAGATAATAAATTNGTTTATTTAGCTAATATTTTAGAAGTTAAGTAGGTATGAAAGACAGGAAAATATGTGTGCATAATTAATTTTATGATAATAATTAAGGGTGAAATAAGAAATCAAAAGTTTTTCAAACATGCTGACATTTATAAGTAATATAGATATAGATAATAAATTTAAACAATAAATTAGGAAATATGATACTAATAAAATAAAAAATTATAAAATCACAATAAAAGGGTAATTGATTCCAACCATTACTTACAAAAAATAATTACCTAGTGTTTTCTGTGATTAAAAAGCAACTCCGAAAGAAAGATAAACAGGACTTGTATGTTTGATATCAACACACTCTGACTTCTCTCTTTTTCTCTCTCTAAACAAGCGATTGGAGATTAGTTGAAGCTTGAGGCTTCAATGCACCCAACAACCACTGCTACTAACAATCAAGAAATACCTATTGTGATGGATGAGGATCCCATGAATCCACAGAAACAGACACAAGAGGAGGATGACCACCTTGAAAGAAGTACAAAGAAAATTAAAGAATCGCACAAAAGCTAAGAGGATGAAATGCTAGTGGAATCTTTTCCCCAACAGAGGATAGAGTCCATAAAAGATCAAATGCTTGAATATTCTCCACCTTTAAAGGTACCACAACGAAACTATAAAGCTGCACTATTGGAAGATAACAATGCTCAGATGAAGAATGAGATGAGGACCAGCTAAAAACTCACCCAGAACTGGCATCTTCCCCAATCAATTATACAGATGAATCCTACCCAAGCATTAACCTGTCACAAAAAAAAAAAACTTTAAAGATTAAGGAACAAGTGGAAATATGGTCTCTAGGTTAAGCTTTTGGGGAAAAGTATCAGCTACAAAGTCCTTTGTATGAAAGTCAGAAATATGTGGAGTATACAAGGAGATTTTGAAGCAGTTGATCTAGACAATGGTTTCTTTTTGTTCAAATTCCACATGAGGGAGGATTTCTACAAAGTTTTCACAGGAGGACCATGGATCATCATGAACCATTACCTCACTATCAGGAAACGGGAACCCAGTTTTATTCCAACTAGAGCATCGAAAGTTTCAATGGCACTATGGCTAAGATNGTTGATCTAGACAATGGTTTCTTTTTGTTCAAATTCCACATGATGGAGGATTTCTACAAAGTTTTCACAGGAGGACCATGGATCATTATGAACCATTACCTCACTATGAGGAAATGGGAACCCAGTTTTATTCCAACTAGAGCATCGAAAGTTTCAATGGCACTATGGCTAAGATTATCGAAAATACCTTTAGAACATTATGATGAGAAAATCCTTTTTCAGATTGCCAAAATCCTAGGAAAACTAGTTAAGGTGGACACTAAAACAATAGTAGCAGGAAAGGGGCAAATACGCTAGGATTTGTATGGAGAGGGACTTGAACAAGCCGTTAATTCCCTTTTACATATTGGGAGGGAGACTATTTAGGGTTGAATATTAGTGTTTTGTGTTGTACACACTCTGCCGGAAAAACCAACCCCTCCCAACNACTAGTTAAGGTGGACACTAAAACAATAGTAGCAGGAAAGGAGCAAATACGCTAGGATTTGTATGGAAAGGGACTTGAACAAGCCGTTAATTTTGGGAGGGAGACTATTTAGGGTTGAATATGAGTGTTTTGTGTTGTACACACTCTGCCGGAAAAACCAACCCCTCCCAACCCCGCCGGAGAAACTTCCTCGTCGACAACAGTAACTCCCACAGAATGGTCCACTACAAATCCGAATGTTGAACTAAAGGAGGCTCACAACCAGGCTGAGAAGGAAGAGTATGGGCCTTGGATGATAGCCCAACCAAGAAGAAGAAGAGCCCAGTTGAATAAGAATGGTAACGTACTCATTAGCCCACAAAACCAAAATAGATTCAGAGCTCNACAAATCCGAATGTTGAACTAAAGGAGGCTCACAACCAGGCTGAGAAGGAAGAGTATGGGCCTTGGACGATAGCCCAACCAAGAAGAAGAAGAGCCCAGTTGAATAAGAATGGTAACGTACTCATTAGCCCACAAAACCAAAATAGATTCAAAGCTCCGGAAACCCAACCCATGGACTCATCCCAAAACAAAAAACCCAGATCCAACTGTCAATCGGGTCAATTACCAATCCAAAGGTAAGTAAACTGAACCAACCACCAAGTCTAGTTTAAAAAGAACGAGGGAGCAATCGATTAAAATCCAATGGATCTAGTTCCCACGAAATATCTTTGACACTTTGCACGGGTAAAAATCCGTCAATAGTTGAAATAAATCAAGGTGCGCCCCTAGTCTTCGAGCATCACCCTCCATGAGTTGCAAGGCAGAAAAAGGTTAGAGGGAACCCCGGCGTTGAGTCAGGGGAGGCCCTTTCGATGCCTAAGTCAGTACTGCTATCAATATCTGAATAGGCAAGTGTATAAACTAGAAAAATAATATGTGTGTTTGAAGTATAGAGCCAACGTAGTCATACTTAAGGCCCCCTCTTTCTTGGGTCTNAGAAATATCTTTGACACTTTGCACGGGTAAAAATTCGTCAATAATTGAAATAAGTCAAGGTGCGCCCCTAGTCTTCGAGCATCACCCTCCATGAGTTGCAAGGCAGAATAATGTTAGAGGGAACCCCGACGTTGAGTCAGGGGAGGCCCTTTCGATGCCTAAGTCAGTACTGCTATCAATATCTAAATAGGCAAGTATATAAACTAGAAAAATAATATGCGTGTTTGAAGTATAGAGCCAACGTAGTCATACTTAAGGCCCCCTCTTTCTTGGGTCTTCACCCATATATATAGAGAAGGTTAGAGAGCTACTTACCCTACTGTCCAACTGTCAATGTAGGGAGATAGGCATGGACTAGCCTACTAGAATACTCATTACCTGCCATATATTTATAATATTGGATCTTACTTGTGATATATATCAATTCCTTCATTAGGAGTGGGGCTGGTGGACCCACTTGACATAAATGTCTTGCCAACTACCCCCCAACTTTCATTTTCTTTTGTCGCGCTTAGAAGAAGATGGAAGCTACTTGAAATATTCATGTATTTGGCGATAATATCCGCATCTTCTTTGGCAATGTACACCTTGAGAGAGATATGTCGNTGTCAATGTAGGGAGATAGGCATAGACTAGCCTACTAGAATACTCATTACCTGCCATATATTTATAATAGTGGATCTTACTTGTGATATATATCAATTCCTTCATTGGGAGTGGGGCTGGTGGACCCACTTGACATAAATGTCTTGCCAACTACCCCCCAACTTTCATTTTCTTTTGTCGTGCTTAGAAGAAGATGGAAGCTACTTGAAATATTCATGTCTTTGGCGATAATATCCGCATCTTCTTTGGCAATGTACACCTTGAGAGAGATATGTCGAGACCCACTATATACTATCAAGCAAGCACGGAGGCCGAATATCATACAACAAACCCTTTACGTCTAGCAATAATGAGATGCCTTATTGAAAGGCCAAATAATAGAATCCCAAACATAATTATAAGATGTCGTTGGAGAAAGCCGAATCTTATACGAGACAACCATAGGTGGTTCATACTAATCTGGAGAATCAATAATATCCAAGTCTAAAAGAGGATGACCACATTCAAATATGAGGGATGAGTATAATTGAATCCCAAAAAGAAAGATCATAATCGAATCCCGAGTACGATAAGCAATTATCGGGTCATAAACGAGACGATCATGAGGCGCCTTCCAAGCCAAATATGTTCGAGAGATATCAATAATAGATGTTGTTGATCTTTTGATTAGAGACCGAATAAGCTTGGCCTCCAAAGATAAACCAAATGAGTCCAAGGCAAGATCGAATAAATTTGGTCCTTGAATGACTGAATACACTGTGTCCCCACAACATGGCCGGACAATCTTGGTCTTTGAGAGAAGGTCTCTATGTATAAAGTCTCAGTACATGAGTTTCTTGAAGAAAAAATTAATAAAGAGACCCCAAACACATTTGTCCCTTGAGGATGAGTAATAATGAAGTCCTTTATTGAGCAGCTCAAGGGATACCGAAGATAATTATTAAATGTCTGCTAGAGAGATTTGAATCCCAAATGGAATAACCATAGGTGCTCCATAGCCAACTCCAACAAAGATAACAATATCAAAACCCCAAGAAGTGTTACTATAATCGAATTCGATGAACATCGAGCCTGAACGAGCCTAAAGTGAATAATAATAGTCGGTCCTCTGAAGAGGGAACAAATAACCATGAATCTTGAGAAAGTTCAAAATAAATCTGTCATTGTAAAGAAAGACCGAACACACTGGGTCCTCTGAAGAGGGACCAAATAATCTTGGCTCCTCTAGAATGTCCATAAAAGAAGGCCTGAACATATCTGTTCCTTGGCCTCGGTAGTCTCAAGTTTGATGAATAACTAGGCGTTGAGTCTTGCCCTTTCTTATCAGGTTCTATTCACATTTAATTGAAATAAATAAAAGCATACCTTATCGAACTGAGTCTTGAATATATCAAACCCGTAGTTAGGCAATTCAAGGTTCCTTCAGTGAGATTCTTCTTGAAAAGGTCTTCATGTCCGACATGAATGTTGATGCCGGGTTAAGCTTTCCCTTGTAACTGTATTGCACTATGTCTAGGGTCTCACCCAAATTCTAATGTCACCTCCCTAAGCAAGGAGTTATGTTTTTAATAAGATTCTTGAGCCTATCTCCGGTTGGATTTATGTTTCTAATAAGTTTTAGGTGCTTTGGCCATGCAAAGGCTTAACCCCAGGTCTCATACCACCTCCCTAAACAAGGAGTGCTCCTGAGTCCAGGTTCTTGAACCTGTCCTCGAGAGGTTTTTGTCTACAATAAGACTTTTTTGTGCTTTGGTCGTGCAAAAACTTACTCGTATTTAGGGCCTAGCCCCGAACCCCATGTCACCTCCTTTAGTAAAGAGTACTCCCAAGTCCAAGTTCTTGGATCCATTCCTAAGAGGTTTTATGCCTACANATCCTCGAGAGGTTTTTGTCTACAATAAGACTTTTTTGTGCTTTGGTCATGCAAAAACTTACTCGTATTTAGGGCCTAGCCCCGAACCCCATGTCACCTCCTTTAGTAAAGAGTACTCCCAAGTCCAAGTTCTTGGATCCATTCCTAAGAGGTTTTATACCTACATTAGGACTTTTGGTGCTTTGGCCGAGCAAAGGCTTACCCATTTTTTGGGCCCGGAGCCCAAGTGCCTATACATATATAGGGCTTTTGTCTTGAGTTTGTGCCCCCCAGTGTCATGCTTGCGATATTATTCAGCTGCAGTTCTTAGTCACTCGGCGATAGAAAACCGTNTGATCCATTCCTAAGAGGTTTTATGCCTACATTAGGACTTTTGGTGCTTTGGCCGAGCAAAGGCTTACCCATTTTTTGGGCCCGGAGCCCAAGTGCCTATACATATATAGGGCTTTTGTCTTGAGTTTGTGCCCCCCAGTGTCATGCTTGCGATATTATTCAGCTGCAGTTCTTAGTCACTCGGCGATAGATAACCGTGAGGGTTCGGGAGCTCGGTCTTTTCCAATTCGGCTCTCATTCTCGTCTAGTTGTGCTCCCAAGCAGAGCTTTAGAGTTGGAACACGTACAGAAGTGGGCAATGCTTTAAANGTTTGTGCCCCCCAGTGTCATGCTTGCGATATTATTCAGCTGCAGTTCTTAGTCACTCGGCGATAGAAAACCGTGAGGGTTCGGGAGCTCGGTCCTTTCCAATTCGGCTCTCATTCTCGTCTAGTTATGCTCCCAAGCAGAGCTTTAGAGTTGGAACACGTACAGAAGTGGGCAATGCTTTAAAGCCAAGCAAATCCTTTCTGAAGCCTGAAATCATATCATGGGGTCATCGCCATGTCCACAGAAGCTAGGTAGAAGACCCCCTTTTTTTTGTATTTTCTGGTCGGACCCTTTGGGGAGGGGGTTAAGCACCTCCCGTGTATATTCGAAGGTGCCAAACAACACTTGTGGGACTTGTCAATGGCGCCAAATAAATTCATGGAGTCTCTGAGCACTTCTTTTGCTCGATGGGGGTGCTTTTCCGATGTGGTTAACAACGCCTGAACATCTCTATAGCTGGGAGCTTCACTTCATCTGACTTTTATGAGCAGTATGTCCTAGGTCCACATAGATCGCCTTGGTTGCGACCTTGGTGACATGCCTTTCTAATTAATCGATCAAGTGCTNTTATGAGCAGTATGTCCTAGGTCCACATAGATCGCCTTGGTTGCGACCTTGGTGACATGCCTTTCTAATTAATCGATCAAGTGCTAGAAGGAACAATTCCTCTCCGTGGATGAGCTGTGACACTTTCGGTAATTATGAGGACCCAACTGTATATGATCATTGAGCAGAGAAAAGAGAACCAAGACAATATGCCATGATGATGGATCGATTTGAACAAATTCGTTTATCCTTTGGTGGCACCGATCAGTATTGCAATNCCCAACTGTATATGATCATTGAGCAGAGAAAAGAGAACCAAGACAATATGCCATGATGATGGATCGATTTGAACAAATTCGTTTATCCTTTGGTGGCACCGATAAGTATTGCAATGATGTTGAGCATATTCTAAGTGGCGTTGATCATATTTTCTTGGCTTGAAATAGAATTTGGGTAGTAGAACGAGCACTTCTACTGACGGCCCAAACATCTGAGTTTTTGGTGATTGCATAGCATAGCTCTATCCCTCATTAGGTTTGGGTAACGATGTCGACCAAAACTTCAAGAATCTAGATATTTGATGGTGTTAAGTTGAAACATTGGCCTTTGCTCAGTGNCAGCTCTATCCCTCGTTAGGTTTGGGTAACGATGTCGACCAAACCTTCAAGAATCTAGATATTTGATGGTGTTAAGTAGAAACATTGGCCTTTGCTCAGTGCACTTACGGTGTTTGATAGAATACTTAATTGAAGAGCCCTATGAGAGCTGACTATTATTTTTGCTTTCACTAGATAAGAATGGTGACAATCCTCGTTGGGAACCATGCAATGAAGCTTGCAGAATTTGTGTGATGGCTCATTCATCTCTTGATGGTAAACCAATCTCTAGTGATGTGCAAGGATAGATCGACCATCTCCCAAGGAGTGGTTTCCCACTTAAGAAGGTTGGATTCAACTAGCCATCAGAAGAAACAATCCTTGTTAATTCATGTGCGCCTAACGTTCCCCCTCACTAGTCTAGGGGTGGTGTTACTTTGGCAGCCAAAATTTGCAAGAGAAATGCCCAACTAAGAGCCCGACTATCATCGATGCCATCAAGATAATAAGAGCAATCCTGGTGCTTGATCAAATGCCTGATTGATCCTTTTGGAGAAAGCAGGCTGACCACATGTTCTTAGGCGATACCGATCATCTCTGTGTGACATACCCCCTAGACGAGTGTTGATGGTGTATTTCAACGTGGATGAGCTTAAGGTGCAGGTAACGTGAGATGAGCGTGGATCTGAGTTTCGAGGCTCATGTATGATGCTACAATAAAATATTGAGGGAATTAAAGGGGTGTACACAGTGAAAATATAGTAGTTCACCAGCTTGGGAGCTCGACTAATCCACTCTTCAATGGAGATTCTTGCTCCTTCCTTCACTATTTACTATACCAAAAGGTTTACAGACTGTAAGATGTGATACTAGGGTCCTGCCCCTCTGTTGGAGGCGTTACATAGTATTTATAGGGATTTTCCTAATTCTACGGGATCCGCCCTGAGATCTTCGCCATTTATTCGAGGAATCCTCCTTGATCTTAAGAGGTGATCTTTCCTGGATGAGAGTTTTATGCTTTGATTATAACTCTTTGCTGCCTCTACGGTTTCTGCTGACAAATAGCTATCTCTTTATTACTTCCGCTGCAGCTTCGATTGGGCTGGGTTTTACTTTGGTTTTATGAGTTCTGTGCGTCTGACCTCCACTCCCGAGCTCATACTTGAGAATTGCTCTAAGTATCATCAGTTGCCCCAGCTCTTGGTCAAGCTGGCTTGGGCAAGGGTTGAGCTTAAGATGTAGCAGAATGATTTTCCAATCAGCGACTTCGAAGTTTGCACGGGAATTTTTTTTTTTTGTAGGTGCTCCTGCCTTGAACCTGCTTGAATTGATGAGGGTAGAACAAATGACCCAAGCTAAGCCCATGTCTTTTCCTGATCTCATAACGCCAGATAATCTGTTCTTGTTTAGCGCCGCTGCAGCTGAACGGGACTTTCCATTTTTTCCTGAATCTGATCTCTCTTCTACGGGTCTAATGAGAGCGAGGATGCTGGGACTCGTATCAAGAAACGCAAGAGGGATGGTTCATCCTTTCCTTCATCCAGATCTTTCCTGGGAGAAGTTCAGTTTTCCTTTGCTGTGCAAAAAAATATGGATCTACTGTCAGCGACTGAGAAGGAAAGGGATGAGCTGAAAGAGAAGAACCTGCGTTTGAAAGAGAGAATAGCCAAACTGCAGAGACGACTAGGAATTTTGCTTTGATTGGTTTTTTTTGTAATCTTTGATGTTCTTGAAACCTTAATTTTCTCTTTCTATGTTTGCCGCTTCTTATACACAATTTGTGGCTTTGAGAATCTGGCAACTGATCTTCCATGTCGTTTCTTGGCTTGTGGACCAAAGACCCCCATTTTTGCTTTTTGTAATGGATAGAAGCTATGAAGCTTTTCCTCTAATCTACGTGCTGCAGGTTTTGCTTTTAGTTCTTTTGCACCAGGAAGCGCATTCTGAGCTGTTGCGTTTGCTTTAGGGACAGAAGAACTTGTCCTGAGCTACTGAGCTATTTTTATGGACTGATAAGTTCAACGTGAGCTCCAGGGCTCTTTTTATGAACTAACGAGTTCATCGTGAGCTCTAAGGCTCTTATTACAGACTAACGAGTTCGCCGTGAGCTTCAGGGCTCTTTTTATGAACTAACGAGTTCATCGTGAGCTCTAAGGCTCTTTTTATGAACTAATGAGTTCATCGTGAGCTCCCGAGCTCTTTTTATGAACTAACGAGTTTGTCGTGAGCTCTCGAGCTCTTTTTATGAATTAATGAGTTTGTCGTGAGCTCCCGAGCTCTTTTTATGAACTAACGAGTTCATCGTGAGCTCTAGGGCTCTTCATAAGAGTGAATGAACCACAAACTTGCTGCTTTATTAATAATCATATTACAGGACAAACTTACTAAAAAAAATTTCCTTAGATGTTCTGCATTCCAAGAGTGGGGTAGAATTTTTGCCGGGTCTGCTTTCATCCGGGGTGGTCACCTCAGGAATTTTTCGTTTTGTACCTCATACAAGATTTGCGATATTGTTGCGGTGAGTGGAGGGACCTACTGAGGTGTTTACCTCGGCTACAACTCTGGATGAGGTGGTCCCAAGCGATCTCTGAAGTCTCCCTTTCTTTTGGGGGATCGATCTCTGTCTCTCCTTAGGGACATATCTCGTCCTCTTTCTCTTATGGGACTTCGGTCCCTCTTTTTCTCTTCTTTCCCTTTGTCTTTTTGCACGGATGAGCTCCCCACTTTTGAGATGAGAGCTTCTTCGTTGTTTATGTACTTTTCTGCCTTGGCTAGTACTTCGGCCATGCTGGCCTGGGGATTTTTCGAAATAGAGAACATCAGGTCTTTAGATTGTACGCCTAAACCAGCTATGAATGTAGTAATGACAAATTTCTCGTCTGGGACATCCACTTTTAGTGATTCAGAGTTGAACCTCTGAACATAGGATCTGAGGTTCTCTTGGGGTCCCTGCTTCACATTCAACAGGTGGTAACTCGGCTTTCTGTACGTTCGAGCTCCTATGAAGTGAGATACAAAGGATATGGATAGCTCCTTAAAGGAGGAAATTGAGGTAAGGGGAAGCCTATTGAACCACGCCAGAGTTGAGCCTTTCAGCGTGATGGCAAAGGCTCTGCAGCGTACTAGATCCTGGTATCTATGCAACTCCATCTGGTTCTTGTAAGTGTTGAGGTGATCTACGGGATCCTTTATTCTATCAAAAGCCTCTATCTGCGGCATAGTTATAAAATCCGGCCTGGACATCAACTCGGTGAAAGGACTGGGTCAATGGGTCACTAGTTCAACCGTTGGGTCACTGGTTGGACCGGTAATATAATATAAAATTAAAAAATAATTATAAATAGACTAAAAAATCACAATAATTATAAAAATAACATCAAACATATAAAGTTTAGTAGAGAAAAATTATCAAACATGTATCCAATTTCAATGTATTCAATTTTCAATACAACTTGTAAAGTTAAGTAGAAAAAAATACCTCTATTGAAGTTCAAAANATCGATTAAAATCCAATGGATCTAGTTCCCACGAAATATCTTTGACACTTTGCACGGGTAAAAATCCGTCAATAGTTGAAATAAATCAAGGTGCGCCCCTAGTCTTCGAGCATCACCCTCCATGAGTTGCAAGGCAGAAAAAGGTTAGAGGGAACCCCGGCGTTGAGTCAGGGGAGGCCCTTTCGATGCCTAAGTCAGTACTGCTATCAATATCTGAATAGGCAAGTGTATAAACTAGAAAAATAATATGTGTGTTTGAAGTATAGAGCCAACGTAGTCATACTTAAGGCCCCCTCTTTCTTGGGTCTTCACCCATATATATAGAGAAGGTTAGAGAGCTACTTACCCTACTGTCCAGCTGTCAATGTAGGGAGATAGGCATGGACTAGCCTACTAGAATACTCATTACCTGCCATATATTTATAATAGTGGATCTTACTTGTGATATATATCAATTCCTTCATTAGGAGTGGGGCTGGTGGACCCACTTGACATAAATGTCTTGCCAACTACCCCCCAACTTTCATTTTCTTTTGTCGCGCTTAGAAGAAGATGGAAGCTACTTGAAATATTCATGTATTTGGCGATAATATCCGCATCTTCTTTGGCAATGTACACCTTGAGAGAGATATGTCGAGACCCACTATATACTATCAAGCAAGCACGGAGGCCGAATATCATACAACAAACCCTTTACGTCTAGCAATAATGAGATGCCTTATTGAAAGGCCAAATAATAGAATCCCAAACATAATTATAAGATGTCGTTGGAGAAAGCCGAATCTTATACGAGACAACCATAGGTGATTCATACTAATCTGGAGAATCAATAATATCCAAGTCTAAAAGAGGATGACCACATTCAAATATGAGGGATGAGTATACTTGAATCCCAAAAAGAAAGATCATAATCGAAGCCCGAGTACGATAAGCAATTATCGGGTCATAAACGAGACGATCATGAGGCGCCTTCCAAGCCAAATATGTTCGAGAGATATCAATAATAGATGTTGTTGATCTTTTGATTAGAGACCGAATAAGCTTGGCCTCCAAAGATAAACCAAATGAGTCCAAGGCAAGATCGAATAAATTTGGTCCTTGAATGACTGAATACACTGTGTCCCCACAACATGGCCGGACAATCTTGGTCTTTGAGAGAAGGTCTCTATGTATAAAGTCTCAGTACATGAGTTTCTTGAAGAAAAAATTAATAAAGAGACCCCAAACACATTTGTCCCTTGAGGATGAGTAATAATGAAGTCCTTTATTGAGCAGCTCAAGGAATACCGAAGATAATTATTAAATGTCTGCTAGAGAGATTTGAATCCCAAAAGGAATAACCATAGGTGCTCCATAGCCAACTCCAACAAAGATAACAATATCAGAACCCCAAGAAGTGTTACTATAATCAAATTCGATGAACATCGAGCCTGAATGAGCCTAAAGTGAATAATAATAGTCGGTCCTCTGAAGAGGGAACAAATAACCATGAATCTTGAGAAAGTTCAAAATAAATCTGTCATTGTAAAGAAAGACCGAACACACTGGGTCCTCTGAAGAGGGACCAAATAATCTTGGCTCCTCTAGAATGTCCATAAAAGAAGGCCTGAACATATCTGTTCCTTGGCCTCGGTAGTCTCAAGTTTGATGAATAACTAGGCGTTGAGTCTTGCCCTTTCTTATCAGGTTCTATTCACATTTAATTGAAATAAATAAAAGCATACCTTATCGAACTGAGTCTTGAATATATCAAACCCGTAGTTAGGCAATTCAAGGTTCCTTCAGTGAGATTCTTCTTGAAAAGGTCTTCATGTCCGACATGAATGTTGATGCCGGGTTAAGCTTTCCCTTGTAACTGTATTGCACTATGTCTAGGGTCTCACCCAAATTCTAATGTCACCTCCCTAAGCAAGGAGTTATGTTTTTAATAAGATTCTTGAGCCTATCTCCGGTTGGATTTATGTTTCTAATAAGTTTTAGGTGCTTTGGCCATGCAAAGGCTTAACCCCAGGTCTCATACCACCTCCCTAAACAAGGAGTGCTCCTGAGTCCAGGTTCTTGAACCTGTCCTCGAGAGGTTTTTGTCTACAATAAGACTTTTTTGTGCTTTGGTCGTGCAAAAACTTACTCGTATTTAGGGCCTAGCCCCGAACCCCATGTCACCTCCTTTAGTAAAGAGTACTCCCAAGTCCAAGTTCTTGGATCCATTCCTAAGAGGTTTTATGCCTACATTAGGACTTTTGGTGCTTTGGCCGAGCAAAGGCTTACCCATTTTTTGGGCCCGGAGCCCAAGTGCCTATACATATATAGGGCTTTTGTCTTGACTTTGTGCCCCCCAGTGTCATGCTTGCGATATTATTCAGCTGCAGTTCTTAGTCACTCGGCGATAGATAACCGTGAGGGTTCGGGAGCTCGGTCTTTTCCAATTCGGCTCTCATTCTCGTCTAGTTGTGCTCCCAAGCAGAGCTTTAGAGTTGGAACACGTACAGAAGTGGGCAATGCTTTAAAGCCAAGCAAATCCTTTCTGAAGCCTGAAATCATATCATGGGGTCATCGCCATGTCCACAGAAGCTAGGTAGAAGACCCCCTTTTTTTTGTATTTTCTGGTCGGACCCTTTGGGGAGGGGGTTAAGCACCTCCCGTGTATATTCGAAGGTGCCAAACAACACTTGTGGGACTTGTCAATGGCGCCAAATAAATTCATGGAGTCTCTGAGCACTTCTTTTGCTCGATGGGGGTGCTTTTCCGATGTGGTTAACAACGCCTGAACATCTCTATAGCTGGGAGCTTCACTTCATCTGACTTTTATGAGCAGTATGTCCTAGGTCCACATAGATCGCCTTGGTTGCGACCTTGGTGACATGCCTTTCTAATTAATCGATCAAGTGCTAGAAGGAACAATTCCTCTCCGTGGATGAGCTGTGACACTTTCGGTAATTATGAGGACCCAACTGTATATGATCATTGAGCAGAGAAAAGAGAACCAAGACAATATGCCATGGTGATGGATCGATTTGAACAAATTCGTTTATCCTTTGGTGGCACCGATCAGTATTGCAATGATGCTGAGCATATTCTAAGTGGCGTTGATCATATTTTCTTGGCTTGAAATAGAATTTGGGTAGTAGAACGAGCACTTCTACTGACGGCCCAAACATCTGAGTTTTTGGTGATTGCATAGCATAGCTCTATCCCTCATTAGGTTTGGGTAACGATGTCGACCAAAACTTCAAGAATCTAGATATTTGATGGTGTTAAGTTGAAACATTGGCCTTTGCTCAGTGCACTTACGGTGTTTAATAGAATACTTAATTGAAGAGCCCTATGAGAGCTGACTATTATTTTTGCTTTCACTAGATGAGAATGGTGACAATCCTCATTGGGTACCATGCAATGAAGCTTGCAGAATTTGTGTGATGGCTCATTCATCTCTTGATGGTAAACCAATCTCTAGTGATGCGCAAGGATAGATCGACCATCTCCCAAGGAGTGGTTTCCCACTTAAGAAGGTTGGATTCAACTAGCCATCAGAAGAAACAATCCTTGTTAATTCATGTGCGCCTAACCTTCCCCCCCACTAGTCTAGGGGTGGTGTTACTTTGGCAGCCAAAATTTGCAAGAGAAATGCCCAACTAAGAGCCCGACTATCATTGATGCCATCAAGATAATAAGAGCAATCCTGGTGCTTGATCAAATGCCTGATTGATCCTTTTGGAGAAAGCAGGCTGACCACATGTTCTTAGGCGATACCGATCATCTCTGTGTGACATACCCCCTAGACGAGTGTTGATGGTGTATTTCAACGTGGATGAGCTTAAGGTGCAGGTAACGTGAGATGAGCGTGGATCTGAGTTTCGAGGCTCGTGTATGATGCTACAATAAAATATTGAGGGGATTAAAGGGGTGTACACAGTGAAAATATAGT
>CAUOFW020002948.1:579718-716878 GCA_963454935.2 Ilex paraguariensis
AGGAATCCTCCTTGATCTTAGGAGGTGATCTTTCCTGGATGAGAGTTTTATGCTTTGATTATGACTCTTTGCTGCCTCTAGGGTTTCTGTTGACAAATAGCTACCTCTTTATTACTTCTGCTGCAGCTTCGATTGGGCTGGGCTTTACTCTGGTTTTATGAGCTCTGTGCGTCTGACCTCCACTCCCGAGCTCATACTTGAGAATTGCTCTAAGTATCATCAAGTGTCATTCATCACTTGCTTTGATCCTCTCTATGCCCAGTGTTCTAGACTACTTTGTTTGTTGCTGATAGGACTAACCACATGAACCATTTCTAGTTTCATTGGTGTTGGTTGTTACTGAGCTAAAGCTTTGTTATAGGAAGCAACTTTCAGTGATAGTTCGACGTCCCATAGATGACAACCTGAACACCTTCTGATTGCTACCTTTTATGATGTTTAGGGTGTAAAACACTGCTGAGTCAAGTAGTTGATTTGGGCTGGTGGCGAGCGATTAAAAACTCAGATGCTTGAGGTGACACCCCAACCACCCTATCATAATTCCCATCATCGCCTTGTGGTTGTCCATGGACAAACTAGGTGGAACAATGATTGTCGGTGTCAAACGAGTTTCTAGTTCCCCTCAATGGTGCCGAACAGTTTGCTAGTTGACGCCAAGCATCCTTGTTCCTTCGGAGCAGCCCTTATCATTCAATAGGCATCCAAAGAGAGTTACCAATTTCTTGATCTCCATCCATTTGATCGGCATGACTATGTGATCATATGCGAACCGCAACAATAAAGTCCAGATCAACACCATGAGAGATCGATGAGATCTACACCAAATCAAGAGCAAGTAGTGGGTTACATACTGTTATACTTAGAAGGAAAAAATCATAATGGAGATAAAGCTCAAGATCAGTTCTCTGGTCGTGAAAGTATGGCTACTATCAAGTCATTCTCAAATGAAAAGTGGTAGCCACTATACTCAATGAGCATCCTTGTATGTCAATGAATAATAGAAGTTCAATGTGACAACTTATATTAATTCACCCATATAAGGATAGTGGCACTTATCTCTATATTGGAGGAACTCTGAGTATGAGATATATTAGTGGAGCTTGAGCTCCATTCTCATGCCATGATGGATTGGCATACGCTTGGCGTCGTAGACCTGAGCACCAATGAAGGGTCGATCTCCCTTTCAGCTATGCTAACCAAATTTTTGGTGATGTACTAAACCATTGCTAGTTGATAGACTGATCAAGTATTTGAGTTTCTTTGAATCTAAGCAGTGCAAAATATCTTATTAGGTGTGGCCATTGAACCACGTCGTCACTGTTCGGAGCCAAGTTGTGCTTGTTTCTTGAGGAGTTGAAGAGAAGATTTCAGACTCTAGTGAGCTCAAGAGAAAAAGAGCGATCTGATCCACTAGGCTTTAAGAAAGCTTGAAAATATTTTGAGTCGACCGCGTCATTAAAGAGATGGAATTACATCATTGGGCAATGCTTGTACTTGCTGGGTTCTTACGTAGAATAGTGAACTTGTCCTCCACCAAAGGTGATACCAAAGATATTTTCCACACTTAATGCTTGCAATCGAACACTAGTACAAACACTGGTACTTTATCACAAGAAAATAATATATTTTGGGTGCTAAAAAATAAGCCATCTTCTATGTCCCACACTGAGAGAGCACTAGGACTTAGCTTGGTGTCATAGGTTCACATGAAGCCTAACAAAGGCCGAGGAAGGTACTTTTGGGTTTTCATTCTACTTATGCCTGTAGCAGAAAGAGAATTCACCTAGTTCGATTCTTGACATACGATGCTTGTTAACGTCGAGTTCAAACAAGAACATAATAATTTCAGTCAAGGCTAAATTTGATATGCATCAACACATGGGTTTATGGGCTAGTTTATTTGTTGCCAAATGTTATACTGTTTGCAAGTGATACCACTGATTACTTTCCTTAGAACCCAAGAGAAGTTTGAGTGATTCCCTGATCACTAACTTTCTTTGGTACCAAAGACAAGTATAGTGTCCTTTAGTCCCAAACTGGTTCATGGTTTGAGGGCAAAATGCTTCTTTGAATCTGCTGAACTTCTTGATGTCTATACAATAGAGAAACACTCCGAGCTTCATGAATACTTTGCACTTCTAGCCTAAGCATAGAGGAACTTGGGGTAGGAGAAATAGAACTCCAAATGGTTTTCTCATTGCATTCAAATATGATGAAAACTCTTGAGTATAATCCATCGAGGGGCTTGAGGTGATACACCACTTGTGGCTAAGGAAAATATGAGAGATGGTGCACCGAATAATTTTTTGAGTTTGCAAACATTTCAACTTCTCCATTGCATTTGCACAGAGACAAGAAACGTGCCCCATGCCTTGACCAAGATGTTGAGGGGGCTGGAATGGGACCGTTGTAGCCACTGTACATTGGTTCCACTATCAATACTGGTGATTCTTTGTGAGCTGAAAGTACTTGGCTTTCAGAGTAAAAATCCCAATCAAACTCGCACGAGGCCCTATCTGGTTATCAAAGAGCCCTAACTAATAACCATTGGCAAACCACAATTTGAATTTGTGACTGACAAAATCTCTCTTGTACGTTGAGACCCAAGGTCAGTTTGCATCTTTAGGACTTTGAAGTGGCAACAATGATCTCCAATGAGCTCTGGATGGTCGGCGCACCCATCCACAAGTCCTTTGTGTCTAGTAGTGATGCTTAAAATGGCACCGACAGTGGTGGGACAAACCAGTCTCAGTCCCAAAAACAAGTCCTACAACACTCGAAAGCAAAAAGAGCTACCCCTTTTTCTAATATAAAGTTTATTTCTTGTTAGTCACTGGCGGGACTCTAGGTGGCTCTACAGCCCCCGGGTCAACACATGGAATAATGAAGCCGTTGGGATGTTCAAAGGGCGCCGAGAAAGTAAGCCGAGGTACGGTGACATTGAGCAGTCGGGTACGACAACTGACATCGTATTTAATGCGATGTAACCCTTCATTTATGGTGGAATGAGTGAAAGTGACAAGACAAATAAATGCGAGCTTGCCAGCACCTGCCCTCTGGGAGTCTAAGCCTACTGTTATGATGACTAAGTATTAATGGCTGATGCGTCGAGATGATGCAATCGGCTCCCCCGAGGAACTATTCCCCCCAAGTATTTAATGCTTAGTTGATGTCGGATGCCAATTTGGGGGATTTAGGTACTTAGGGAGTGGCATGAATGCTCGGCATTTGGCCGAGCATTTATCCCATTTTCCTAGCATTCAATAGGATGAGACGTTAGTAGAAAACACTCATTACACGAGGAATGGTGTGTCAGATGTAAGATGTTCAGATGAGACTGGAGATCTTTAGCAATCATTGCTAGTTCAAGTATAAATACTCCTTAAAAAAATGGACAAAAATACATAACCTTGAATCAGAAAAATAGTCAATTGAGCAAAACCCTTCGACTGTATATTGACTTAAGCTTCGGAGGGGATTAGTTGGGCGCTCGCCTGGCCCCCTTTTTTCTGACCCTGTTGTTTCAGGTTCGCCAGCTTGGAGATCGTTGTCTCATACTATTGCAAGAATTATCCCGTGCAATTTGGCACCGTTTGTGGAAAACGAAGGCATTTTTCCCTGTAGCGATCGTCTGATGGTGAACACTCGATCTCAGGGTAAGGGAGCAAATGTACGGGCCAAGAACACAGAGCCCGTCCGACTTCCAATGGTTTGGGAACCGAGTTCATTGGGCCAATCAGATGGGGTGGGGTATTCTTCGCAAAGAATGCTCCTTATGGATCAGGGCTTTGAGGGGTGCGACCTCATGGCCCATGACATCGTTGAGATAGTGGAAAAGCGGATGGGCAAACACATTAAGCAGCTTGAAAGGGAAAACGCCAAGGTCCAGCAACTTCTTGACGATTTCGAGCAGTCAGCGAGTGCGGGTGAACATAGTCGCGGGTTCAGGGACCAGGTGCCTAGCCAGAACCTGTCCAGCCCCCCTATCATTGGCCATCCAGGAAAGATTGGATTAGGCACTCGCCCAAGGGATGTAACTGCCAAGGAGGGTTCTAGGTGGGACCTGCGCTGAGGGATACCCGAGGATGTCGGAGCCTTCGAATCACAAGCGGAGTCCATACCTCGAAGGCCTTGAGAAGAAGGATCAAAAAAGGATCCTAGGGTCCCTTTCGTTGCTGAGTGCAACCATGAGGCCGAGGTTTACTCTGAAGAAGTTATCTCACCGTTCATCCGGGCTATCAGGGAGGCCGAGATGCCAAAGAAATTTACCGTCCCACAGTTCAAAGTCTATGATGGGAAAACCGATCCCGAGAGCCACCTTTGGCAATACAGACAATTGATGTCAATCTATGATACTGACCAAAGGGTGCTGTGTCGAGTTTTTCCCATGAGCCTAGGGGACACAGGCATGAGGTGGTATGAGAACCTTGCTCCTGAGAACGTTAGGTCCTAGAAACAATTGACGGAGCTCTTCATAGCTCGATTCATCACTAGCATTAAGAAACTGAAGGACATCAGCGCTCTGTTGATGCTTAGGCGAAAAGGGGGATAGACATTTCGACAATATGTTGTCCGGTATTGGGATGAAGTGAACGAGGTGGAAGCATGTTTGAAGGGATTAGCCGCTGCGTCATTTAGGCTGGGGCTGTCCCGAGACACTGATTTGTACAAATCACTGACTAAAAAGGCTCCGACGGACATGAAAGACTTGATGGCTCGAATTAACAAATATGCCTGGGTGGAAGAAGAATCCGACATGCCCGAGAGTAGGGTCACGGTGCCGAGGAAAAGAAAAAGGGAGCAGCCAGCCTGAAGGGGAGGGCCTGTTCCACCCCCAACTTGCCTATCCTTCCAGGGAGTGAACACGGTCTTCAACGAGCCCATTCACAGGATACTTTCCAAATCAAAAACAAACCCTACTTTAAGTGGCCCCCGAGGATGTTTGGAGACCCGTCGACAAGGAATACGACCTTCCGATGTTTGTATCATAAAGATATCGATCATTTGATGGAGGATTGCAAGGTTTATAAATCCTTCCTCGAACAATTGGTGCGAGACGGACACCTCGGGGAATTCATCGACGGGGGTCGTCCCAACGGGTTGACAAGGGAGTGAGCCGAGGTGCGAGTTGAGGTAGCACTCGTGATTGATGTTATTCATGCCTGCACAATGGAGAGGCCTACATACAACTCCCTCCACGCTGAGTTACAGAGGGTCTCTCAAGCAGTCAGGGTGGAAGAAAGGGGTGATGAGCGGTCACTCAAGAAGCTGCGGAGCAGTGCCGAGGTTATCCAATTTTTTGACGCTGATCTCGGCAGGGTGGTCCTCCCTCACGAGGATGCATTGGTGATCACTTTGCGGGTCAGACAATTCTTTTGAGGTGATGTACGATTACCTCTTCTGCAAAATGGGACTCTTTTAGGGAGATCTGGAACCCATAAAAACCCCCCTCATTGGGTTTAATAGTTCTAGCGCCCTACCCCTTGAAAAAATCACCCTCATAGTATGGGCGGGGGTGGTGACCAAGCCAATGGAATTTGTGGTGGTGGACTCCAACTCCCCTTACAACGCTACTATGGGGAGATCGTGGTTGCATGCAATAAAGGCGGTCCACTTATCCTATCACTAGAAGATAAAGTTCCCAACACCGCAGGGCATAGTGGAAATCTGGGGTGACTAGGCGTCGGCGAAAAACTGTTTTTATGCCGCAGTGAAAACGGGAGTCGAGTGTGATCCCGATGCGGTGGTTGCCAAATAGTAATCACAGAGCGGTCATCTGGGAGTGGACGAGCCTATTATAGAGCCGGCCGACGAGTCTACTGAGGCCTTGGTGAAGATTCTCCTGAGCCCAAATAACGGTGAGAAGTACTTTTTGGTAGGAGAGTCACTCAGCGACACAGAGAGAAATGATATGGCCTCGTTTTTACACCACAACACCGATGTCTTTGCATGGACCCAGGCCGAGATGACAGGGATAAGTGCCGAGGTGATGACTCATCGGCTCCATGTGAATCCCTCATTTAAACCCGTTAGGTAGAAATACCGGAGAACGGCGCCTCACCACGCGAAGGTTGTGGATGAAGAGGTGGATAAGTTGTTGGGGGCAGGTTCCATCAAGGAGATACAATTCTCCCAGTGGTTATCCAATATCGTGTGCGCCAAGAAGAAAGAAGGGAAATGACGAGTTTGCATGGATTTCACGGACCTAAACAAGGCTTGCCCTAAGGATGAGTACCCCTTGCCTAAGGTTGATCAACTAGTACATGCCACAGTTGGCCACAAGCACATCACTTTTATGGATGCTCGGGCTAGATATCACCAGATTCCCTTGCATGAATCAGATCGGGAGAAAACGGCGTTCATCACGCCCCGGGGGATCTACTATTACACAGTGATGCCTTTTGGGTTAAAGAATGCTGAGGCGACCTACCAACGTTTGATGAACAAAATTTTCAAAGACCAACTCGGCTACATGATAGAGGTGTACATTGATGACATGTTGGTCAAAAGCAAAGAGGGGGCTAACCATCTCTATGATCTCGGGATGACATTCGCCATCCTCTAGAAGTATGGCCTAAAACTAAATCCCTTGAAATGCGCCTTTTGAGTGAGCTCAGGTAAGTTTTTGGGGTATTTGGTTACTTATCGGGGGATCGAGGTAAACCCTGAGCAGATACAAGCAATCCAGAATGTCCGGGCGCCTATGACCATTAAGGATGTTCAGAAATTGGTCGGGATGTTGGCAGCCCTTAACAGATATATTTCCAAGTCATCCGATAAGTACAAACCATTTTTTGCCAAGTTGAGGGGGGCGGCTAAGGGGGTTTGGGACGAGGAATGCGGTCGAGCTTTTGAAGGGATCAAGGAGTACTTGAAACATCCTTCGACTTTATCGGCGGTAGGGGAGGTGCTTAACCTTTACTTGTCCGTATCTCGAGATGCCGTTAGTGGAGCACTGGTCAGGGATAGCGAAGGGGCCCAAAGACCCGTGTATTTCATAAGCAAGACCTTGCTTGACGCCGAGACAAGGTATTCTCTAATGTTGGGATCTTCATGTTGATGGATCCTCGAACACAAGGGGGCAGGGATAGGTATTGTGCTAGTCAACTCAGAAGGGTTCATCATTGAAAGGGCAATCAGATTAAAATTCAAGGCGTCTAATAACAAAGTCGAGTATGAGGCGTTGCTAGCAGGACTGGATGTCGCATGCTTGATTGGGGTTAGACACCTTCGGATCTTTTGCGATTCCCAACTGGTCGTGAACCAGATAAATTGGGACTTCGAGGTCTAGGATAGCAGAATGAAGGCATATCATGAAAAGGCAAAATCCAGGATAAAAAAGTTAGAAAAAGTGGAAGTTTCTCAGATTCCTAGAAATCATAATATCCACGCCGACGCACCAGCATGTCTGGCCTCGGAGGTGACCCGGCGCATACTTATTGAGACCCAAGAAAGTTTGAGCATAGACCAAAAAAAGGCCGAACAAGTTTTGCTAACCATAATACAAACCCTATTGGGATGGATTAAGCCTATCATTTCATACTCAACGGAAAGAGTCCTTCCCGAAGACGTCAGAGAGGCCAAGAAGATTAAGCTTAAAGCCCCTAGATTCTGGATGTCAGAGGATCAACAACTATACAGAAAGTCGTTTTCGGGACCGCTATTGCTTTGTGTCCCCGAAGACAAAGTGGAACCCTTGTTGTATGAAATCCATGAAGGGGTGTGTGGAAGCCACACGGACAGAAGGTCTCTCGCGCACCGAGCAATGATGCAAGGGTACTGGTGGCCATACATGCAGAAAGATGCGAAGAGTTATGTGCAAAAGTGCAACAAATGTCAGAAGTTTGCCCCATTATACGACAACCTACTGGAGATTTGAACTTGCTGACAAGCCCCTGGCCGTTCTCACAATGGGGGATGGATATTGTCGGACCTCTCTTGAGATCCCCACTAGGCAAGAAATTCTTGCTGGTGGCAACCGATTACTTCACCAAATGGGTCGAAGCTGAGCCCTTGAGCAATATTCGGGATGTGGAGGCCAAGAAGTTCGTGTGGCAGAACGACATCACCCGATTTGGAATCCCCAGGGCTATTATTTCTGACAATGGGATTCAATTCAACAGTGGTCCATTTAGAGAATTCTACTCGGAGTACGGAATATGTAATTTCTATTCTACGCCAGCCTATCCCTAATGCAATGGACAGGCTGAGGTGTCCAACAAAATCGTGCTAATGGGAATGAAGAAGAGATTTGAGGCGGCAAAAGGAAGGTGGACCGAGGAGTTATTTAACGTATTATGGGTGTACAAGACCACGCCGAGGACCTCGACGGGAGAAACCCCATACGCCTTGACATTTGGAGTCGAGGTTGTCATCCCCTTCGAGGTGGGGCTCCCAACAATACGGAGCTGAGCCTTCGAATTGGAAAACAATAATCAAACTCTCGCTAGGAATCTCGATTTAGCTGAGGAAAGGAGGTCATCGGCATCCATCAGGCTGGCGAGGTACCAAGGGAAATTGTCACGGTAGCACTAGAAGAAGGTTCAAACGAGAGATTTCCAAGTCGGAGATTTGATACTACGAAAAGTGGTGGGCAATACGCGCGAGCCTACTGATGGGAAATTAGGTCTCAATTGGGAGGGCCCTTATAAGGTGATCTCTGTGGGGGGTACATGTGCGTATCGATTACAAAATATGAATGGTGATGATGTAATTCGGCCATGGAATGTATCGAATTTAAAGAAATATTACTACTAAATCAGGTTTCAGTCTTCATGGTTGCACTAACATGAGCCAGGCACTCGGTCGTTAGGGGTACGACCCCGAGGGGTGTAAGACTCCACCCTTGGAGCAACGCCTTCAAATTACTAACACGACCCAGACGCTCGGTCATTAGGGGTACAGCCCTGAGGGGTATAAGACTCCACTCTTGGAGCAATGCCTTCAAATTACTAACACGAGTCAGGCGCTCGGTCGTTAGGGGTACGTCCCCGAGGGGTGTAAGACTCCACCCCCATATATACTCGATCCTGAGGGGTCCAAAGACAACAGCAAGTTCGATGAGTCTACTTTTATGAATTCGACATGAAGACTTGTTACTTCAAAAGGTCCTTATTGACGTAACGTCAAGGCCATTTCCTTAAAACACAACTGATGCAGGAAAGAAAAGACATGTGTAGAAAAATGAAGTTCATTGCGATCAAAAAGGGGTTTTGCGTCCCCCAAGCATACAAACAGTAACTAAATTTTGTACAAAGAAGACCTATAAAACAAATACGGGACATAAAAGTGATGGGCCACCAGCTGCTAAGGCCCTCGGCTCATTTCTCCCCGGCTCCTCCCCCGTCGAGGCCTCCACGCCGCCTTTGTAGCTCGTCTTCGACCCCAATATCTCATCTAGCTCGGTATCATGTACCTCAGTAATGATTGGGGCAGAGGAGGAAGATCATCTGTTGGCTCGGTAGGTGGCAAAGACGGAAGGGCAAAAGAAGGCTGGTCAGAACCGTCACTGAGTGTGATGGGATCGTTCCCACCTTTGGCCCCGATCGGCCCTTCTACCTCCACGTGATCACCTAGGTCGGATCAGACCTGTTCGTCCAAGGCTTCATCATTGGCCTCCCTTCGAAGGCTGTGCATAATGAACAAGTCCGAGCCTACCTCGACGTGGCAGACATGAAGGGCGGTGTCCCAACCTTCTTTGAAAGCCTTCTTCTTGGCTTCCTCGAAAACAGAGACCATTTGGTCTTGAGCGCCCACACCCTCTGACATTTCGATTGCAACCTTTCTTGCTCTCCCGCCTTCTCTGCTATCAAGGAGTCCACTTTGGCAGTAAGAGAATTGATTACAGACTCAGACTCTTACAGCTTGGCTTCGGAGGAAGACACTCGCAGCTCGTACTCCTCGGCTTTCTTTATCATCGTAGCTTCACCCGCCTTGGTCTTTTCCAGCTCGGCATGAACCGCATCACAGTGGTGGATGAGCTAGGCGATGTGCTTGGTTTGGTCGCCGAGGGTTGTCTCGACTTAAGGATGTGATCGTCCTTAGCAGCTACGGCTTGCTCAACGTTCTTCGCCTCTTGTTTATATGTCCAAAAATGTTCGATTATGGCCCCCACCTGCTGGCTGGCCTGGAAAAGGAGGAATATTACGGAACAACAAAAAAGGTGTGAGGAATACTAGGGAAAATGTTAAACTTACCACCAGGTTATTTTAGATAGTGCTCATCAGAAGTCGATTGTCTGAGTAACCTTTGTACACGGCCATATCGGTATTAAATTGAAGCATCCCCACGACGGCAAACGTCATTTCGGGGGACTGGAGGATCGAGTCGGCTTCCAAAATAGGGCAATCGCTCTTGGTCTCGGCCCGAGGGATCCATTCTCCCGAGATAGACGGGCCTAGGGCCGGGGCGTCATGCTGCTACTTAACACGGTGCTCCTCAGATTGTTCAACGTCTCGGGCACGCCTGTCCCTTAGCCGGTCTCCCAGAGCAGGGACTTGTTGAGATTAGGGCCTTTGCCTGGTCGGCACGGCCGGGTCCCTGGATGGTTACGTACACGACGACAACGGTGGTGGTTGCCTCTAAGGAGAACTAGGCGGGGGGATGATGGGGGCAGTGTTGGAAGGCCCGGCCAGCCCGATGAGCCTGACTCTCCTTGTCGCGGCGGCGGCCTCCATTGTAGCAGCGGTGACTGGTGGCAGATTGAACATGTCAGGCGCAAGGGGCTCGGGAGCGTGATGATCAGACTCTTCTTCAAAATCTCCCTCGGATTCTTCCTCTTTCGACGAGGAATGGTCTTTCCAAACAAAAGGGTTGAAAGGGGGTGGGATCTGTGAGAATCGGCTGTAAGTCGGCGTATAGCTGAGGAGAGTATGCGCCGCTCGCTCAACTGGGTCCGAGGACCAAACCCTTAGCAGGTTGGCAAACCGGACTTGGGACCTCAATGGTTGAGCGGCGTCCCGACGATATCCTTCTGCAAAAGTAAAGCAAAATCAGTGCATCCCTCGAACCCAAGAATAGAAAAATGANCGGACTTGGGACCTCAATAGCTGAGCGGCATCCCGGCGATATCCTTCTGCAAAAGTAAAGCAAAATCAGTGCATCCCTCGAACCCAAGAATAGCAAAATGAAGAAGTTGGAAAGAAAACACATCATCATCCCTCGGCACTTTGGTGCAGTACAATCCGTTATACTTGGGTCTGGTCCCTTTCTCCCAACTTCCGTCGAGCATGATTAGATCGTCTACATACCCCTTGTCTAAGTCGGACATGTGGGTTACCAGATACATTGAGGCGTCTCGAGCCTGAAGGTAATATCACCCATCGGCAATTAGCCTCATGTCGTAGCAGAATAAAATTTCATCTACTCCTAAGTTGGTCCCCAACCGAGCATTTAAGGTGACTACACCCATCACAATCCTAAAGAAGTTAACTCCATATTGAAGGGGAAAAAACTTCAATTACGTCAACACTCCCAACAACAAGGGATGGAGGGGGAAGGTCAACCCTCCCTCCATAATGGTCTTTGTCCAGAAAGGCATCATGTCCATATTTTTCATATCCCTCCTATGGTGAGTGGGGTTGAAAGGGAAAGCAAAGACAGGCTCACAGATGTGGTACCTAACCCTAAAGGCTTGAATATTCTCATCGGTCACTTGGGTTCTCCTTATCTTGTGGGTAATCCTAGCCCTAACAGATGTCTCCCCCTGGTTCTACTAGTTCTAGCCATTGGTGGGCGCTAAAAAGACGAAATGTAGCAGAAATGAAGAGAGAAAAAGCTCAAGTGGAAGTACTTACAGGAAGGTGGTCTTCAAAGAGAGAGCTCGGAGAACGAAGGAAATTCGGAGGAGAATAGAGGAGCACTCGGGGTCTGATTGCTGAACAAAGGTTGAGGATGCAAAAGTTCTGAGAAGGTATGAAAACCTTCTATTTATACTGCCTCACAGAGAGTGGGAATCGAAAAGTTGGGTTATCATTAGGGCGTTTGAAAAGGGCGATACCAGACGTGCAAGTAACCATCGCTATTAATAAGGCGTGATGAGGGAACCCCCAATCCCTTTATGCCACATGTCTTACACTGCAAAAAGGATGACGGTTGGGGGTAGTTGGCGGGACTCTAGGTGGCTCTACAGCCCCCAGGTCGACACATGGAATAATAAAGCCATTGGGATGTCCAAAGGGCACCAAGGTATGGTGACATTGAGCAGCCGGGTACGACAGCTGACATCTTATTTAATGCGATGTAAACCCTCATTTATGGCAGAATGAGTGAAAGTGACAAGACAAATAAATGTGAGCCTGCTAGCACCTGCCCTCTGGGAGTCTAAGCCTACTGTCATGATGGCTAAGCATTAGTGACTGATGCGCCGAGATGACGCGATCGGCTCCCCCGATGAACTGTTCCCCCCTAGTATTCAATGCTTAGTTGATGTGGGATGCTGATCTGGGGGATTTGGGTACTTGGGGAATGGCATGAATGCTCGGCATTTGGTCGAGCATTTTTCCCATTTTCCTAGCATTCAATAGGAGGAGACGTGAGTAGAAAACACTCATTGCACGAGGAATGGTGTATCAGATGTAAGATGTTCAAATGAGACTGGAGATCTTTGACAATCATTGTTAGTTCAGGTATAAATACTCCTAAAAAAAATGGACAAAGGTACGCAACTTTGAATAAGAAAAATAGTCCATTGAGCAAAACCCTTCGACTGTATACTGACTTAAGCTTCGGAGGGAATTAGCCGGGTGCTCGTCTGACCCCCTTTTTTCTGACCCTGTTATTTCAAGTTCGCCAGCTTGGAGATCACTGTCTCATACTATTGCAAGAATTATTCTGTGCAGTCACCATGCTTACTGAGGCATCAAGAACTAAAAGAATTATTGTCCGGTGGGCCATGCAAACATTCTTGTGTTCTAGTTGTTTCAAAGTGCTTATGTTTGCTTGTCTAAGCTCGTATACAGGTGTAGCTACTGTCAAGCGACCGGAGCAACTAGTCGGCCTGACTTGCCCTTACTAATTGTAAAATTTTTGCCTCCATGCTAATATATGGTTCTAATAAGGAGGAGTGAGCACAAATTTGGTTTTTGACTTATTTATTTATACTTCAAGGGACTCATGGGTTGTTTGCCCTGTGCACGATAAGACACATAATGACAAGCCGATGACATCCAAAACCCGAGCTAGGCTATTTTCTTGGGTTCTCATTTTACTCATGACAATAGAAAGAGAACCCGTTTACTTTAATGAATGATGACAAATGAGCTAGTTGACCCAAAAACAATGAACCACGACATGAGTGATATGCCGAGATATACACCACATGAATTTTTTATTACGTATATATGTATCACATAGTCATGGAAGTATTATCCGAACTCGGTTAAAAACATGTGAGAATGGTACTTATCTTTGTAGTTTCCGAATTTCATGCACAGGGATAAAATGACGAGACATCCTAAGCTCTATAAACTTGAAATGAGTAATATGCTGGTCGGCTCCTTTGTTTGCTTAATGTCGACATCTCGATGGGGGAGAATGAGATGACTCGCCATCTCCGTTGGTTTGATGGCACTGTCCAAGGTTTACTTTGGTCTGGCTGATGATAACTCCGACTTTGACAAAAGCAAAAGCTAAAAATCGAAACATAGTGGAGTGAACAAATATGAAGAAATTTTGATATGGGATGGATTATCCTCATAGCAGAATGTTGTATTGAACAAAAGGACAAATTCACAAACTTGATGCTTTAGTGAAATGTAGAACATCTGTATGCAACTACTACCTATGGGACAAAGACCAAATCCCCATAAATAGAATAGTTTGAACTTCAAGAATGACCAATCAATTCATGCTGAAGCCTTCATGGTGACTTTTTGTGTTTTCATGAATTTGAAAGGCAGACCGAATGCAAACCCAAAGGTAGACCAAACTCCAAAAAATTCGAGAAGATATGAGATATTTCAGCGATCTCGAGGGTTGAACAAGTCTCATGAACTGGGCTATATGAAGATTAAGGGACAAACTTGCTTCCGTTCCCACAGATGACACCAAATTACATAGGTAAAAATATGTCGAGGTGCACCTCTAGTCTTCGGGTATCACCCTCTATGAGCTGCAAGGCAAAAAAGGGTTAGAGGGACCCCTGACGTTGAGCCAGGGGAGGCCCCCTCCGATGCCTAAGTCAGTACTGCAATCAATACCTGAATAAATGAGTGTATAAACTAGAAAAATAATATGTGTGTGTGCGCGAAGTATAGAGCTGAGGTGGTCATACTTGAAGCCCCCTTTTTCTTAGGTCTTCACCCATATATATATATAAAGAAGGTTAGAGAGCTACTTACCCTACTATTCAGCTATCAATATAGAGATAGGCATGAACTAACCTACTAAGATACTCGTTACCTACTATATATTTATTTGTAGTGAGTCCTACTTGTGATATATGTCAATTCCTTTGCTAGGAGTAAGATTAGTGGACCCACTCAACAGAAATGTCCCACCACCCTTCATCCTCCATTCAGAAATCCAATGATAGCCAAAGAGCCTTGATCCCTATGCCAAATCCAATGCTTGCTATTCCCCATGAGAACCTCCAGAGATCGATCAATCTTCCTCACACTCCCATTTCACTAACTCTAAAATCATCCTATACCCTTTGAACATACGAACCACCTCAATACCAAAACCGTGACCTAAATACTTCCCTTGGTTCACTAAAGAACCCAAAGCCTCCAGATCCCTATGAACGTGAACCCCCTGAGATTTTAGAACTTAGATTTAATCCTTATGGATCTTCTATTCATAGCAAGAAATGTGGGCAGATGACTTATGTCTACCAACTAGACGATCAAGGAAATTTCTCTACAGATACATCCATGTACAATAGGGAACATCGTGGCTCATGGACAGACTTACAGTGGTGACAGTGACGTCACTAGGTCCTTTTATAGAAACAAGGAACCAAATAAGGAACATCTTGGGCCTGAGTGAAGGCTCCTAACTCCCCTTTCTTTTTATGACACACTTCATGAAGATTTTATCTTGGAATTGTAAAGGAGCAGGCAAAGAAAGATTCCAAATTTTGTTTTGGAGATCTTGACACAGCACATAACCCTAAGGTGGTGGTGCTAATAGAAACTAAAGTCTCAAGTTCTCAATTGGGAAATCTTTTCTCACAATTTGGGCTTACAATGTCGGAGAAAATTGAAGCAGAAGGAAGAGCCGGTGGTATTTGGTTGCTTTAGAATCCTATAGTTGTGAAAGCCCGTATTCACCAATCCACTTCCCAAGTCATCCTTGCCCATATTACATGTATAGATTTTGATGAATGGCTCTTCTCAGCTTTCTATGCTAGTCCCAACCCTTCAAATCAAGAACAGCTCTGGGACAATCTAAGTCACATAGGTGATAAAACTCCTATGGTTGGATGGCTATTGGAGACCTCAACGATTTCTCTAGTCAATTAGAAAGGAGAAGGAGACATGCAAACCATAGTAGCAGAATTAGAAAATTTAGAGAAAGGATTAACAAATGTGGACTCATTGATCTTGGGTGTAGTGGTCCAAGGCTCACATGGAATAACAAGTGCAAAGGCTTGACATATACAAAAATTAGATTGGACAAAGCTTAGACAAATGCACAATAGACTACTCAATTCCCAAAAGCAAGTGTTCAAAATCTTCCCAGAACCTATTCCGACCACTATCCTATCCTCATTCATCTCAAAGGTAATCCAACGAATCATTCAATTACTAGACTTTTTAATATGGAAGTTATTTGGCTAACTAGACCTGATTTTAAAAATGTCGTAATGGAATTATGGAACCAATGTGATAATTCCTTAATTCAAACGACTACCAAATTTGCCAAAAAAACCTAAGGAGTGGAATTCAACCACCTTTGGAAATTTTTTTTTGAAGGAAACGTAGAGTCCTAGAGATTGGAGGGTTTACATAAATCTCAAAGAGATAAAATGCTCTCATAATCTAGAAAGATTAGAGGAACGACTTCTCATTGAATACCACCAAATTTTGGAACAAGAGAAAATCTTCTGACACTAGAAATCAAGCTCCAAATGAATAATATTGGGAGATAAAAATACAAAATACTTCCATGTTTCCACAATTGTTATGAGAAAGATAAATAGACCTCCAAGTCTAAAAAATGCACAAGGTCTTTGTTTGAAATTGAGAAGATAATTCAAGATTACTTTGAAGAGTTATTTGGTATTGAAAATTACTGTGAGCTTGAGGGCAATAACACATTTCCCCAATCTAAGTTAAATACTATAGATAATGAAATCCTTGAAGTCCCTATCATAGATTATGAGATTAAGAAAGCTACATTTAATATCAAGGCCAATAAATCCCTGGGACCAAATGGCCTCCAAGGCCTTTTTTACCAAAAATATTAGGATATTGTTGGAGAGTCAATTTGTAAACAAATTAAAGGAATTTTTATTCTAAGGAAGTGTCTAAAGGAACTTAATGAGAACTGGATAACATTAATCCCCAAAATTAACAACCTTGTGTTGGCCTCCCAATTTAGGCTAATAAGTCTCTGTAATGTGAGCCTGAAAATTTTGACAAAGCTCCTAGTAGCCAAACTTAGACCATTTCTGGACCAAGTTGGTTACCCAAATGAAAAAAGAGAAAGTGGGGAACATGTTGATCAAAATTGACCTTGAAAAAGCTTATGACTGAATTAATTTGTCTTTGTTGCATCAAACACTGATTGAATATAATTTCTCACAATCTTGGATTGAGATTATTATGAATTGTGTCACATAATCATCACTATCCATACTACGGAAATGGTGAACCCCTAAACCCTATTACTCAAAGAGGACTTAGGCAAGGTGACCCACTGTCACCTTACCTTTTTACTCGTTGAATAGAAAAATTAGGACAAATGATTAACAAAAAAATGGAAGAGGGATGCTGGAAAAGGCATTAAAGCATCTAGGAATGGTCCTTCTATCACCCATCTCCTTTTTGTTGATGATATCATTCTTTTCTCTAGGGCAATAGAAAAGGATTGTGATATGATTAATGAAGTGCTTCAAAATTTTTATAACATCTCAGGCCAAAAAGTAAAGCTTGCCAAATATAGAGTTTACTTCTACCCTAATATCAGTAGAAGTAAGGTCAATCACCAAATCAGAAGAAATGGAATTTCCAGAACTGAGGATCTAGGAAAATATCTAGGAATTCCTATTCTTCACAAAAGAACCAATAAAGATACCTGTAACTTCCTAGTGGAAAAAATCCAAGCAAAAGCTTAGTAGATGGAAGGCTAAAAATCTAGCCACTGCAGGAAGAGTCACTTTATTCAAGTAGTTATCTCTACCTATCCAAATTTCACGATGTAAACCACCTGACTGCCTCAGTCCACCTGTGAGAAATTTTATAGACTCAATAGGAACTTCCAATGGAGGGATACAGAGGAAAAAAAAGTTCATCTTATAAACTGCGACACAGTTTGGAAGCCAAAAGAGGAAGAGGGCCTTGGGTTAAGAAAGACTAGAGAAAATAACCAAGCTACACTGGCGAAGTTGAGTTGGAAAATAAAAGATAATCATGATGCACTGTGGGTCAAAGTAGTCAAGGAAAAATACATAAATAGTACCTCACATGATTGGAAATAGAAAACAAATACTTCTCCAATTTGGAGAGCCATCATGAAAACAAAGCAAATTGTTAATGAAGGAAAAAAATGACCTATTGGAAATGGTCACAACATCTCCTTTGGATTGATTGGTGGTGTGGAGAATCCCCTCCTGCTAACAAAATCCAGATTCCAGACTCAGCTAGCCACGACAGTCTAGTGGCAGATTTCATCGATCCCTCAAGTAACTGGAACTTAAGCAATGCAAGTATCCTTCTTCCTCCTAACATTATCTCTAATATCCTGACCACAAACATTCTAAATAATAATGATTTCAGAGATACCCCATGTTGAGGTCTTGCTAACTATGGTAAGTTCTCTATAAGGACAACCTATAGTTGGTTTTCCAAATCAGATGAGGATAATAATCATGTCTTGAGATAGGACTGGATTTGGTCCAAGAATATCCCACAGAGACTTGTATTCTTCCTTTGGCTTATTTAGAGTGACAAAATACTCTCCAATCTTCTTAGAGCTCCCAAAAACATGACCAGGGTTGCAACTTGTGAGAGGTGCAACATCCATATGGAATCAACCTTGCACATACTTAGAGACTGCTCGAAAGCTCAAGCAGTCTGGAAAGTTGTTTTAGGAAACTCAAATAGCTCTGCTAACCAGACTTCTGAGTTATAAGAGTGGCTCTAGAAAAATCAAAGGAAGATAAAGATGGAGAGGAGTGGAGTGGTGTGTAGTGTTCACCTCCCTTATCTGACATATATGGAAAGATAGAAACAAGAAGTGTATTGAAAAGTCCCATACCCCCCATACTTGGTTGCCAAAACCTTCTAAGAAAATTTACATTTTCAAGACCATAACTTTGAAAATCTTATTGGATGATCTTTTCCTCTTGAAGCTAAATGTGGATGGATGTTTTAAAGAAAATCCAGGAACTACAACAGTTGGAGGCATCGTTAGAAATGATCAAGGAATCTAGAAAATGGGATTCTTTGGAAGATTGTCCAATTGTTCAAGTGCCTAGGTGGAATTATGGGTCATCTTCAAAGCAACTCATCCAAATTTAAAATCTGAAGAATGTTATCTTGGAGATCGACTCCCTAGATGCTCACAAACTCTTGACCTCAAGACCGGAAGAAACTCATCCAATTTGTCAAGAAATTGTTGACCTTACTCAACACACCCATATTGCATATTTTGAGATAAAGAAATTTTTGTGTTGATAAACTCGATAATTTGGGTGTTCAGCAAAATAAACAAATGGTGTTNATGCTTGGTAGCTAGCCCTTGAACTTAAGCTGGCCTTCCAAGAAAATTTACATTTTCAAGACCATAACTTTGAAAATCTTATTGGATGGTCTTTTCCTCTTGCAGGGTGGTTGAAGCTAAATGTGGATGGATGTTTTAAAGAAAATCCAGGAACTACAACAGTTGGAGGCATCGTTAGAAATGATCAAGGAATCTAGAAAATGGGATTCTTTGGAAGATTGTCCAATTGTTCAAGTGCCTAGGTGGAATTATGGGTCATCTTCAAAGCAACTCATCCAAATTTAAAATCTGAAGAATGTTATCTTGGAGATCGACTCCCTAGATGCTCACAAACTCTTGACCTCAAGACCGGAAGAAACTCATCCAATTTGTCAAGAAATTGTTGACCTTACTCAACACACCCATATTGCATATTTTGAGATAAAGAAATTTTTGTGTTGATAAACTCGATAATTTGGGTGTTCAGCAAAATAAACAAATGGTGTTACTAATTTCCCTACCCTACTCGATGAGAGTTTTTGAGAAATGGTAGTATTTGTACTCTTTCTGTTTCTAAATATCTCTCGTTTTACACAATTTTTTTTATTCCACAATAATTGTCGTTTAATGAGATCAAAACATAATTAATATTTTTCCTTCCANTGTTAGAATTATTAAACAATTATATCGTTATATTAATATAAACATGCGGGGGTTTACATGAATGAAGTGTGTTATTGGCATATATTATGTAATAACACTAGTAATTGCCCGTGCCTGAAGGCACGGCGTAACGAAAAATTAGAACCACCANGTTTCTAAATATCTCTCGTTTTACACAATTTTTTTTATTCCACAATAATTGTCGTTTAATGAGATCAAAACATAATTAATATTNATTTCTAAATATCTGTCGTTTTACATAATTTTTTTTATTCCACAATAATTGTCGTTTAATGAGATCAAAACATAATTAATATTTTTCCTTCCAAATTTACCATTATTTCTGTTTTTCTAAGTGTTTTTCATATTTATTTTCTTTCCAATACGTATTGAATAAATGTATTTAGTGTTATAAAATTATTTTTTATTCATATTAAAATTATTTAATAACTTTTTTAATTTTTGTGTAAAAACTTAAATGACTGATACTTAATAGCGANTATATTTATTTTCTTTCTAATACGTATTGAATAAATGTATTTAGGGTTATAAAATTATTTTTTACTCATATTAAAATTATTTAATAACTTTTTTAATTTTTGTGTAAAAACTTAAATGACTGATACTTAATAGCGAAGGAAATATCTCTAAAGTTAAAGATTTTTGTTTACTTTGTTTGAACCTTTCCGATGTACCAAAAACAGAGTCGTACAAAGGGAGTGTCATCCTCATCAAAGTTCACGTATACAAAATCCTGAAGTAATTGAAGTCAAAAGACGAGTCCACCACAACGGTTGGCTATCTCACATTGACCTCTTTCGGCGTCTACTTGGNTTATACAAAAACCTGAAGTAATTGAAGTCAAAACACGAGTCCACCACAACGGTTGGCTATCTCACATTGACCTCTTTCGGCGTCTACTTGGCAGATTCTCCACAATCGCGTGAAACACTGTCGCCCCTTTATTTAATTTGGTAACCGTCCCACCATAACCGGTCGATGTTATTCTCAGAGATTTTCGTCCCCGTCCTACTCTCTGAGATTTTCCCCAAAATCGCTATATAAATCTTCAGCCATTTTGATAAAAAAAACCTTAATTTCCAACCAGTAAATCTATTTCCTTCGCAAATTAGGGCTTCCTGGATTATCTATCAATCCACCCAAACTCCATATCTCTGAATCGATTTAAGATTTGATTTTCTCAACGTCCTCCTTGGGTTGATCGATCCGTTTTGCAGTTGATCGGTTACCTTGCTGCTGTCGCTGTTTCTGTACATACATACATATACGCATACATACGTACATACATATAAATAGCAGTCATATAGGAGGGATATATAGCTGTGATATAGGAGAGATGAAGCATACGAAGAAGAAGAAGAGGTCCAGGGTTTCGAAACAACTTGGTGTAGGCAAACCTGTTCTATGTGACGGGGATAGCATAGAGCATAGGGTTTTGAACGGTCTGATGGAGGCTTTTAGCTCTGTTTCTCTAGCTGAAGCCCATGCGGGTTATGGAGAGATGAACGCGGACCCGAACAAGGCGGCCGCGAAGATTCTCGGAGGTTTAGCAGAAAGTTCGGAGGATCAGAGTACAACTTGTTCTAGCTCCAGTAGAAATTTGGGGTCCAGTTGGGGGTCAAGCTCATCGGAGGTGTTTGTGGAGGTGGATAGTGGGGAGGATCGAGGACGTGAGAAGGTTTTTAGAGTGATTAAGCCGAAGAAGGTTGCTGCTGCTGCAGGGACGGTTTCGACGATGCTGGGAAAGGACTATGTGAGATCAACACCAAATAGGGGTTCGGTGAAACGGAAAGGATTCAGTGATGGACATGTAAGCACGGAGGACGCAGAGCAGTTTTTGTATTCGATGCTTGGAGATGAGTGCGAGCTGAGCATGGCCGTGGTCAGAGATGTGCTCTGTGAGTTCCACATTTCCCTTCAGCTTTATCTATTACGTTATAACAGGCATGCCAATGGTGTACCATACAAGTGAAAGGATATGGAGCTTGTATGTTGTGTAAACTTCAAAATTATTGGGCACGTCTACTACAAATTGCTCCTCTTGGTTTCTTGTGTTGTGTTGCATGAATTTGGGTTGGTTTTACTCAATACCACTTGTGACGACATCTTCATGACTGTCAATATTATCATATGTGTGGGATGCACTTTGGCAGAATTTTTCCTCAACTGAACATGTTTTCCTCACTTTCTTTCCTATGGCAGGTCACTGCGGTTTTAGTATTGAAAAGGTAAGCATTCTTAGTTGAGCTTCACTTTAATTCCTTTCAATTTGATGTTGAATTCTGCTTGTGTATGTGTGCATTGTATTTGTTGTCATAACCACTTTTCATTACATCTGAAGCCATAATCTACGTAGTATTTGTAAATAAACTTGGTATTATCATTTATCAATTATGAATTCTTTTCCACCAAGTCTTTTTTCAACTGATGTCGTATACCATCGATCTTGTTTGGAATGTTTGCTACCTTGGGTGGCATCTCCTGTAACAAATATGAAGCTGTTGGACTCAGATTATCTCCTGTTAAGTTCAATGTCAATTATTGCAAGATTTGAAAGCATTAATATATGATCTTCTTTCAGGCTTTGAATATACTGCTTGAATTATCTGCTTCCTCCTGCAAAGAGCCCAAGAATGGTCAGTATTGTGAGGTAACGAAGTAGCACAATTTCTTCTTCCTCCCAAGTGATAGTTTGCATTAAATGATTCTGAAAGCTAGTTCTTATGATGGAATTTCTGGCCAGATACCCTTGTCTTAGGTCATTATTAATTTTATCATCTTGAAGGTATTTTTATGTTGGCTTATATGGACCGAGCGAGATGCTTGGCCTTGTCAAATTTTCACTACAAGGCATCGAAGTGTGGTCTCTCGGGGGTGGGGGCCAAAGGGATTGGTTTCTTTGGTGTCTTTTATCCTATTGGTTTATCTTGGCCTTTTTAGTTATCCTTGTATTGATGTTTTCCACCTTGGCGCTACTCTAGGTTTAAATTTGAAATTTGGAGAGACTTAAAATGAGTTTGGGTGCATTTTGATAGAGTAGATAGCTCCTGCAATGCTCATTCCAACGTAGAAAACAGGCAGCCTCATGCCAATATAAGCTCAGCCGAGTCGTGATTTAGTTGTTGCTATCTCCTTCGCTTTTTTGGAAGCATTTTGCACATTATGATGTGTATGTAATTTTTTTTTCTCCCCAAAGTGTGTTTTTGTGTGTGTAACCAAAGGGGAGTACAATGAGCAATTGGGAAGGACAAACAGTTCTTATTAGGCTCGAAAAAGACAGCTATTTAAATGTACAGAAATGAATATGAAAGGCCCCTCACAACTTGTCATGAATATTGTTAATAATGCATATTTGAGAGCTTAAGGAAGATCATGATTGGATGGTGTTCTGTAGTCAAAGTGTAACCTACTTGTTATTTCATTTGGATAACATGCATCTTCTTGTGAACATAGTATACGTATTTTTAAGGTGCAAGTATTATTATTTACTGTTAGCCATTAGTAGTAGTATTGTTATTTACTGTTAGCCATTAGTAGATATCTCATACTCAGAATGGCCAATTGACCCAAGTTTATTTACAAGTTCTCCTTTATCTTAGAAGAGACGATCACATAGTGGCATTTTTTATCTTGAACTTGTCAAAATTTAGGAAATCCTAGTCATTTCATTTATACTACTAAATGTATACATATTGGAAAAACTTTTGTTTCACCCTTTTACCCTCTAACATCTCCTAAATATCCAAAATACCATTCATCTGAATAAATATAGCATAAATATTGTTCATTATAAAATACAAATTATTTGTTGAGTGACCCTTATTGCACTTCATTTTTTTCTAAATGACCATAAATGTTACAATATAATAAATGTCTGTTCAACTTGCTCAAGATGTAACTGATCTAACTAGTAGGCTTTTTTGCTTCTAAGAATAAATCTATAATGAATAGACCCACAACTAATAGAAAATTTAATAATTTCATGTCTTTTATATTATTACTTCTATCAAGTATATATATATATATACACCTGTCTAACACACTCGATTGCTCTACAATAGATTACCTTCTCTTTATATGTGTGTATGCATCAATACATAACCATGTATGTGTGCATGTATATATTAATGAATTGTTGATATTTTTTATTTGGGTTTGAAAATTTTGTTGTTCAAGTGAGATCATTTTAGAGGGAGATCTGACCACAATACATTTGAGGAATTGACCACAATAAGATTCTTTTATTGATTTGTGCATGTAATATTTTGGTGTTGGATTATTATTTCAATTAAAATTATAATTTTCTCCTATAACTCTCCTAGGTTTTCATCCTACCCGAGGCTCCTGCTGTAGAGGTTGGAGTACCAAAGGTTTCTCCCTTACATCTCTCACAATGGCTTGAGTGTTTGGGCCAAAAAAATTTGTAAATTGGAATTTTCGAATAACCCTATGAATGTTCTTGTGAATGTCATTAGAACCTTTGGCATGATATGTTTAGAATACACGTTTTTTAACTATGACCCCTTAAATAAATCAAGGAGGAGATTATGAGGATTTTAGAATTTTGTTTGATCTTCTTCATTTTATTTTTGATGGAAATTTTGTTCTAATCACAATGATAATTGTATTATTGAATTAAGGTTTTAATTCTATTTCTGTCGGTCAAAAATTTAAAGCTAGAAAATTTCACTAATGGAATACTAAAATGTGGAAGCAAGTTATCTTACGTTCGATTTTGTCTTGTTCAAAGGCCACAATATAACAAACGTTAGGATTGCTTTATCTTTGTTTCTAGAAATGAAATATTCAGTATGTTATTTGATTATACTTGTATTGTGCTTGAACATTGAATTGGAATATAGGCAGCTTCGAGCGCATACCACTACAACGCTTGACGGTTTTATAAATTCATTTGTGTTAAGCATAATAGATTGTAGGTCATTTGGACTATCATTGGACGGAGGGAGTATGTGATGCATATCAGCCACTAGAAGAGAAGCAACAATCTAGAACTTATGTTTGTTTTTCATGTATTTGTGTACATTTGAGCTTTATAACGAGAATCTTGCGAGTGATATCTATTGTTTACGACTACATCATTGTACGAAAATAGTAATGGACGCACATTTAACTTTAGATAGATATGATAGAGGGCCATTTCTTTGATGAAGGCATAAATAATGGTTTACTTTTTATTTTTTACCTGGATAATATATGATATTTAAAATTATCCATGTGCAAAGCATGTGTATATCAACTAATATAAATAAAGTTAAAATAAAAATATATTACCTATATATGTGCGACTTTGCCCTTTTTTTATTTCTGAAGTTTTCTATGTCTGACACCTTTTGTATGTATTGACACTTGGAATTATTTATTTTCAACAAGTCAATGCCTAGCAATTTTTGTTTCTTGTTCGATCCATATTCCTTGGTGACTCATGTATTCTCATCTAGGAAGCATAGATACGGATACGGGTATCGTATTTGATACGATACGGATACGGGGATACGACAAAATTCTAAAATATAGGACACGAGTACGGCAAGGATACGACTAACTAAAATAATATTATATATGTTTTATATAAATAATATTAATAATAAGATCTAGAAATTATTGAGTAGTTGGTTAATATTTTAATATTAGGCAGTGGGTTAAATTTAATTGTAATATGTTAGAATTAGGGAGTGGGCTAATACCAAATGGGATGTGGGTTAATTTATTTGGCAACTAATAAATAAATGAGTAAATTACACTTTACCAAAGGGGGTAAAGTGTAATTTATCCTAAATAAATTATACAAAAAAAAAAGAAAAGTAGTAAAAAAAAAAAGTATTTGATTGTTCAATTGAAATCGAGAGAGAGAGAGAGAGATAAAAGAAAAGAAAAAGAAAAAGGAAAAGACGACCAGTTAGGGCTAGCTGTCGTGATTTGAGGACGCAGAAGGAAGAGGAAGAAGAAGAAGAAGTTGAGGAGGAGAAGGTGGCTGAGGACGCCGCGATCTGAACTGAACAGATCGTTGGACAGACCTGGAATTTGGTATGTCTTTTTTGCCTTTTCTTCCTTTGCACTTCGTCTTTTCTTCCCCTCTTCCTCTCTGGGATCCATTCGTTTCGCCGTATCCCTCAAGTATCTCCATGTATCCGACAACAAAAAATTCTTGCTCACTGTTCAGGATACTTGTAGAGGTGTCGGACACGTGTCCGGCCATGTCCCACTCGCATCCGTGTCGAACATGTGTCCGACACTGCCATGTCGACCCCCTAGCGAGTATCCGTGCTTTTTAGATTCTCATACAATCAAGGTTGTTAAAATTTATTAGAAGACATATCATTTTTCAAAAAAGTTTATCGTTTATCGTAAGATATGTGCAGTTTTATGAAATATATTAAAAAATACATATACTTATGACAAAATGTCATAATATCATTTCATTGTACCCCAAATGATATTTCATTAGAACGAATAAAAAAGAAGACTTATTTTTTAGAACTGTAAATGGAACAACGTCGTTTCATTACTTGGTGTTTTAAAAAATTAGTTCTAAGTGAAAAGATGTCATGTTCTGGTTAGAATTCATAACAAACTATAATCTGTTTTGCTCTGTATCGGACGACTTGTACGTATTATCTCGTATCGGGTGTATTGTATAGTAGCACTATATGATGCAAGCCTCTATACTTAAGTGATGCAGATTGTTTTCTGCACTTATCAAAATTTATCGTACGATACTAACAAATATGCAGATACAATTATAATTTTTGCATGGAAACTGTAACCGTGGTATGTTTGTACCTCTAAATCTAGACAATTTCAAATACTTCGTGTTAAATTTCAGGTCGAGGGATCATCATGTGATCTTGTAGAAGTTTTCTAGTGTAATTTCCTAGAATTGCAAACACATAAGCATTCATTTTCGTCAATCAAAAGTTACTCTCCCCAAAATTTGGTTAAGGTGGAGAATGTTCGGAATATATATTACTATTTTTGACAACCTTGCAAAAATTAAGTTAATAATTTGCTATTAGTTCCAATCAAATATATATATATATATATATATATATATATATATATATATATATATATATATTTATTGCTGTTAGTGAATCTAATGTGACCATGAAAATTTTGTACAGCTAACTGATGGGGCATCTGATTCCACTTCTCATTCGTCCAAAAGCGAACTTCAGAATAGTATATGGTCTCTGGGCTGTAATAGCAGGTAACTTATTTGAATTGCTGATATGCTGTTTTTCTCCACATTTTCTTTTCCAGGATTAAGGTTAACATTTTTCTTTTATGGCGGCGTTCCATTTTTCCCTGCAGTGGCCATTCCATTAAGAAACTTCAATTGCTTTTCTGAAAGTGAAATTCTGAAATAAAGTTAAGGTTTGAAGGTGTCAGGCTTATGCAAAATTGTTTGACCAAAATCTCCAAATTTCTTGTGCAAATATAAGGATATTGTTATTGTTTTATTTTAAGGAGGAAAAGGGTGAGTTAAAATAAATGCGTGAAGTTGCATTGATCTTTCTGGAAATTTTATCCCCTTTTAGCTGAAAGTTTTATCTCGTTACTAACTCAGACAGCAAGCACGGTATAACAGGTCAAGAGTGCATGCACTTGAATATATTTTATACTGAATTCGCTGTCACTGATATCTCTGGGACTACCCACCAGTTATATATAAACTAAGATGCTAGCACACCCATTAGCATGAGATTATCCATCACACCCATTAGCATGAGATTATCCATCGGTGTTTGCTTCTTCCTTTTTTTCTGTTGTTTTCCTTCACGCCTGTTAACTCTTTTTTCTCATAAGAAATTTTAGTTCATTCTATTAAGTTTTGATCAAGAGCAAGTGTCTTGGGAAGAAACTGAGGAAATCGAAAGGGTGTGCTTGTGGAGCTACACCTCCCATATAATGGCTGTATTAGACATAATATTTTTTATTAGAAATATGCATAAATGATTATAGAAGTCAAGAGCAATAAACAATAAGTGTGCCTGTGATACAAGGTAAAAGCCTTAAATTATGGGGATATAACATATCTGAATTGATTAAATTCAAATACCACAAGATAGGTTGGCTATAAAGCTATAGACATTAGCATACAACAATTTTTTCTGATAAAACTTGAATATAATTCTAAAAGCAAAGGAAAAAACTAAAAGGGAGAAAAAGAACAAGAGCACTTAAAGACCACCGCCTTCAAATTCCATCGAAAATCCGACGAAGGCATTCCTCTAAAAATTCCTAGCGACTTTGGTTCACAAAGAAGCCAGAAATACCATTCTTCCGCATATTAAATTGAAAAGAAGGTGATTCCGCTCTAAATACATCAAATAGTTGCCATCAATGCACAATTTCAAAGGTCTTAGCTTCTTTATTCTTTATTCTTTCCAAGACACCAAAACTTAATTTGCAACAATCTTATTGATTGTAGAAGGGCAAACCCAAGACCTCACCTGTCACATTGAACAAACTTTTCTATGAGCCCCAAGCAAAAGAACAGTAGAGGAATAAATAAGCATTATTGGGCTTTGGTGCAGTTTGTTGATAACTTTTGGCTCTGGGTCTAAAGTGACTGGTTTATTTTCAAGTGGAGTTCTTGTGTTTCAAATAGTAAAATTCAATTTAAGAATCAGTTCGATGCAAATTTGGGTTGCTACAGATTGTTATAAAAAAAATAAAGAATGTTTGTTATTGATAGTTAATAAAAAGTTGTGATATTCATTAATGATAAATACATGCAGGAAAAAAAATTCCTTGTTTAGTCTCCTTTATTAGGGGTCTGAAGTGGTATATTGAGTACAGACCTAACGTTAGGCAGTGTTTGCAAAAAGTGGTTGTCCTGGAGTTCTTAATGGTAAATTAATGCACAAGAGTTTCCTAAACGGTGGCGCAGCTTCAAATGTTGGTGTAGTATGCAACAAAAATCAGAAAATAAATTTTAGGTCCATCCATTCCAACAGAGGATGTAAGCTGTATATAAGAAAGTGCGACATACTGCAAACTTAAGATTCGAGATGTTTATCAAGTAAAAGTCTTCCTCCTTTGATGTAAGCTTTAGTTCTACCTCTTCGATTCCCAGACCTGAAGTTTGGTCTTCAAGGCATTTTTGAGTCTCATCTCAAGGTGAACTGAAAGTTGCAAGCCTCAAAAGCTTAGTAATTTTCTTATTCCTGTGAGGACATATGAGGAAGGCCTTATGGTTATGCTTATGATACTGATAAGATATGATGTGGTTATATATTCTCTTGTCTATGCAGAAATGAGTCCACTTTATTTGTGCAAATCGCATGTATGGGTGGGGAAGTATATGGTAAAATGGTGCAGAGGCATTATTGAAGTTAAAATTTTCGTTTACAGAGGATAAATATCGATTTCATCCTTCATCAAATACCTCACCTTTTGAAAGATGGCCCGAAAAGATGAGTTGCTTTTATCATTCATTTATTTTCAGGAATTATTTCAAGGCACTTACTAGTTCTGAAGTGCCTTCTTTGACAAGCAGTGGAGGTTCCGAGTCAGAACTCCCTCAAAAGGTGTTGGAATCTTTGTTTAACATGCCCAGGCCCAAGAGTTGTGAACATGAACCGAACATTATGAATTGGAGGAATGTAGTCAAGAAAATGGAGTCCTTGGGACAAAAAATTGAATCTTGTCCTTCTGGTGATGGAAAAACACAGCCACATGCTTATGGTATATAACATTTCGTATATATCTTTTATGAAAATATTTCTGCTAGAATCAGCTAGAATATTTCTGATAGAATCATACTTTCAATTCATCGATTCTTGAATCTTACATTTTTGTGTTGCTTTTATGTGCTCTTTTCGTTTTTTTGAAAAAGAAAAACTGGGAATCCTGTACAAGCTGAAGCAAAACTCTTGGATATGTTGGATCCATCTCATATAGTGCTATGGCCTTGTGAATGTACATTATCCGAGTCACATGCATGTTATCTTCTTGTCTATAATCTGGGTCACAAATTGTCATAAGAAAACACCCAAAACAATTCTGCGTTTTATGGCTTCAAGTTCTTTCAGCCAAATAATGTACTCTCAGGGTTGGCTAATTTCACATACTTATCAGCAAGGGATACTTACTTTCAAGGTATTCTGGTCAACTACTGCTTGGATTTCACGGGTGTGTGCACAGGCACATAGCAGTTACAGCAACATTGTGGTCAACTTCTTTTCCTCACCTAAGCTTGATGTTTGTCTACCTCAGTAAATTGGAAAATTTTACTATGACAGTAGTCTATTGCTTTCATTCCTTTTGTCTGTTTTTTTTTTCTTAGTTAGCATCTAGATTAACATGATCATCTTCTCTCTCTCTCTTTGGGTTTAGTGAATGTATTGAAATTGAACCACATGTAGCTCTTTACTACATTTGATTTCTCTCAAATTTGTAGCTAACGGAGATGAATACCTGGTGTTCAGAAAAACTGCAAAGCAGCACTGGGACTCGACGAAATCCTACTATCAGAAGGTAATGCGGACTTGGTGCTATCACATGGTTTTGTTGGTATTTCTTTGCCATGTTCAAATTTTAACTTCATATTAAGCAGATTTTTGAAGTGCTGAAAATGAAAATGCACATTATTCTGCAGGCTGCAACAGCATATACAAATGGTAAACGGGATTATGCTGCTTACCTTTCTGAGCAGGTGTGTATGTATGGGCTGGTTATAGTTACCTGTTGAGTATCTCATCATGTTCTTTAATTTATTGGAGGATGGCTATGGCGCTGGTACTTAACATTTGTATGATATTTAAGCTGCCTCGTATGTTGTGATTGTCTGTGGTCACATGTTAAATTATCTTAGACTGCCTGATGAACAGTGCTAAATGCAGAAGGATGAGAAAGATGCACAAATCTTGCTAAGCAGCATACATTCATTTTCTCCATCAGTTTCCATCCTTTACAAGATGCAAGTATGGTTTGGATAGTTGTTATTCAGGGCTGTTAAAGGTCGAAAGGAGATCCAATTCTGCTTTTAATGCGACCTGATTATGATTCAGTTACATGATTTTATGGGATTTGTTCAAATCCGACTACATATTGGGAGATTCATTTATAGTTTAGTCAAGTTTTGTTTTAGATCTCTTAATCTAGAAGGGATGTGCCACAAAACAGTTGTAAGACTCACCATGGTTTATGGTACATAATGTAAGCAACAAAAAAATAACACGTTAGAAACCAAGTGTGATATACTGATGTGAAGATGAATTTATGCTGACCCTAAAAGTGATGTGTATTTGTGAAGCGACACAAGTAACACTACTCAACTCAACATGACCATTGAAAAAATCGACTTAGTAGTTTGGACTTGTCTATAGAAGTTTTTCAATGATGAAGAAAAGTGATGTATATATTCACCGTAATGTGAGAAGTAGAGGTAGAGTAAACTTAATTATTAAATGACACAGTAAAAAGAAAAATATGATAACTCAGTGAGTTAATATTAGTATATGACAGAGAACAGCAAGACAAGACTCTCTGAGCTCACTTCAAATAGTTTGGGCAAAGTTTTGTTGTGGTTAATTGAGTTGAATTTTGGTCCCATTGAAATCTGAATCTGACTAAAATAATTAGCAGTAGTTTTTTTGTATAAAATTTTATTCATATTTTTTAGGGATATATTTTAATCGCATTAAATGTAAATAGCATATCAGGTAAAATTTAATTTGGAATTATTTGTGTATAAGCAAGATATTTATTAGACATGGCCTGAATTGTAAAATTCAATTTACAATAAGACCAAAATTGGATGCAATTATCATTATTCAGGTTCAAACTTGGTCTTGGTTTAAAAATTCAGATTCATAACTGGTGAAATCCACAATGTCTCCACCTTCACAGATGGAACTGAAATGGTAGAGTTTTTAGTATTGTCAGGTTGTTTTGTTCTTTTTCTATATTACTTGATTTCCTACCGAAAGATTCTTGAGTGTGAGTTTTACTGAGAGTAACCAGTTGATATGACATCCAAGGAAAAGCAAATTAGTTACGATTCCATTTGGTGCACAAGTTTCATGATGGTTGGGTAATTCTTTGCGTTGTTCCAGGGAAGGTTACACAGTAAAATGGCTCGTGAGGCAGATGAAAAGGCAAGCAAAGATATATTCAAGGCTAGGTGAGTCAATTCCCTATATAGCTGAATTAAAAATTTCTTGCTCCTTTTGTCACCTCCATATTTTGATATTACTTGCAGGAACAAGAGCATTGAAAACGTTGTAACAATTGATCTGCATGGGCAACATGTCAAACAAGCAATGAGGCTTTTAAAGCTTCACCTGCTATTTGGAGCATGTGTACGCTGTAAGCATCAACTTCATCTGGAACATGGATTTCATCCCCTCTTCCAACTAAGCTTTACATATATCGGCTTGTAATTTGTGTCAATGTTGTTTTTTTTTTCTCTGTATTTTCTTCTTCGACCCTAGCTGTGCAGTCATTCAGGGTCATCACTGGATGTGGGAGCCAGGGTGTGGGGAAGTCCAAGATGAAGCAGTCGGTATGGATTTTGACTTGCTCTTTTTTTTTTTTGAATTTTTTCCTGTTTATTAATATGGAAGTCAGGAAAATTCCTCCCATGTGATGGGTATGGAATTGACTGTTACAGGTTTCAGACTAATCTAGTCCCATGCTGCCGAGAAAACTGAAATTGGAAGGGTTATAAATCAATGGATTATTCTTGACCTATTTTACAGAACTTATTAGGTTGTGGCTCATTATATTGGTCACCTTCGTTCTTTTGGATGGAATGTGTCAGAAAATTAATTGATGTGAATGCCTTGAGTATGAAGACAAACCCTTTGCATGATGTGGTTTTATAATTTGTCTGGAGAGATTGAAATTTTTTTTACATTACTGTGAAAAAATGGGTTGAAGGTTTGCACTTCTATCTGTATAGTGTGTACATACATGTCAGAAAGAAACAAATGAGATTTTCAATATGCATATTCACGTTTATATATATAAATGCTGTACTCTTTTCATGGATTTGCAGTCCCATAAAGTGCGAGTTATTTGCATGCAGGTCGTTACTCTCTTGGAAAAAGAACGTATTGAATGGAGTGAAGAGAACAGGGGAACGTTGTTTATCAGACTAGATGGACAGAGAGAGTTCAGCTTTCTAGATTCTGAGAGCGATAGTGAGTAGTCTTACAGTTGCATGATTGCTAATTTCCAGTATTAGAAGTGCGTTATGGTGAGCTCATAGTTTGTACTTTGTAGATTAAGAAACTCTAGATAAGTACCAGTCATTTAGTCTTGACCCAGGTTCAGATGTTTTTCTTGTGTACAATATCTTCTTTTTAGGCAGCAGACCAAAGACAGCATCATCTAATGTATGTTGAGGCTCAGGCTGCACATGTAACCTCATATCAATTCTCAGTTATTTCCAATGTAATTGTATATACTGAAGTTAAATCAATGTTTATAACATGATATTTGTAATGTCGCCATTTGTGACATATGACTGCAATTTGTCGAAGAACTCTTATATTGAACTTTCTGCGTGTTGTCGATTTCAAGTCACTAATTGTGCGTTTAACATGCAGCAGAGGCACTTACCTCTGATGCGTCAGGTTACAGAGAGACGGTGTTCTCTGCCGGTAAGTTTGATGTATCTGGCATTTCTGTTAAAATCCATCGTGGGGCCTCAATGGTTGCTTATCAACAGTTTGAAACCTTCCAGCTGGACTGAGTTGGAAGAAGCCAAATACATGCACAGTCGCAGCTCGGAAGTGCCGTGTGATACCTGTCTCATTGCCACTTTGGGGCTTGATAATAGAGCAAGTTCTTAACCATCGCTGGTTCTTTTGGATGGCCAGGTCCTCACTTCCCACCCTGGAAGTTCTTGAAACCTGCTATAGACATTATGTAAACCAAGCAAGCACTTTGTTCTTAGCGGGGATGTCCGAGTTACAGGCATTACCGATGTGTCGATCATTACGGGTTGATATACTGGAGATTCATCTGAGTGATGGTTTGGTACATGTCTCCGTTATTCCAGGAAAGAAATGCTGGACAGTCATGAGATTCATCTAAGTGGTGGTTTGGTTCGGCATAATATCCTGAAAATAAGGCTGGACAAGCATGTGAAGCACGTGGCACTGAGTTAGTTCGCCATCATTCTTTAGTTGGTATACGTCTTGGTTCGACATGGAATACATAGGGCCCATGAGTTTATAATATTCTGTTGACTTGAGGGGCTTTTAGACCGGAGTATTTTTTTGGGTAAATTGGGAGGGGTACACTAAATTGGATTTAATTGTAAACAAATACACAGAAAAAAATGTAAAGTAAGTCCTTAATTTTAGTTTTTAATTGTGTTCAAGTACATAATTTGAAAGTTTTGGATTTTCTTTTGACATTTGTGTCCTTTAAATCATGCGATTATAAATATAATTTTTTTTAAAAAAATTATATTTATGTATTAAAAATCTCCTAATTTAATAGAAGATTTGATTTTTTCGTTTATTTTGAAGACAAATCAGTTGCATTGAATTTTAAATTTAGCAATAGTATCATTTGTTGTCTTTTTTTTCTTCGGCCTGGAAGCAATTTATCAGTGCAACATTATTTCATCCTTATCATTAATCTAAGCAATTATAAGGTTTGAATTCATGACTCCATTAGATTTATGTCTGTCATTTTAAAGGTGAATATATTGTATTTTTATATGCGAACACCATAATTGAAGTTTATCTTGTATGTGCGAACACTTTAACACTTTACTGTTATAGTGTAACAATAACAGAATAAAAATTTACTTATACAAAACACTGTATTGTTACATTTTGTCAAACATATTTACAAATAACTTCATTGTAATAGTTTTGTTATGTTTTGAATTTGTTACCACATCTACAAAATCATTGAACATTGTCTGTGTTACAATGTTACACTATCTTTGTTACACTATGCGGGAAACACAATCAGCAGTTAGGAGATATACACAATTTATTCACCCACAATGAATTAATATGACAATAGATGTTGTTGATGAACTTACATCTACAATGGCAGACCAGTAGGATTTTTCTTTTAAAGATGAATCCCTGTAGATGTTCAGGGAACGATTTAGGGTTTCTAGCCGAGGAAGATGAAACAATTTTTGGCTAGGAAGAAGAAGCGGTAACCGTTTTTCGAAGATGAAACTTTTCCCAAATTAATGTTCCTAAATCTAGCTGTTAAGCCTTATCACTGTGTACCTTATTAATTTTAAGATATTTTCCTAAAACCCTTTTTAGGAAAGTAAATTTTAGAAAATGGGCAGTTAAATTTTTATATCTCAGTAGTGTACTTCTTTATAACACTTTTTATTTCTGTGTATTTTTTTACAATTATATTTAATTTAGTGTACCGAATTCCAAATGACCATATTTTTTTGGTACTTTTGTGGGTCGGTACATATTCTAAGGACTGGTACGTATTCTAAGGACTTTAGGTGAAAAAGTTTTGTAGTCAGAACATGTTGGACAAAAGTCCATTTCGACTAGAAAAGACGAAAAAGTAATTTAAGTATTAAAAAATTGAAAATCGAAAAGTCAATAAGTAAATTGGTAAAAAACTGCAATCCTCTTTTTTCTTGTAAATAGTAAATATGAACCCTTCACATTCTCAATTGACATTCTTCCACATTCCTCGAATTTTTTGAATTTCGAAAATCTAAGCATTGTCTCTGTTTGTATTCGATAGTTTTGAAGATGAAGGCTGTCACCTTCTTTAAGGGTCTAGGTTGTTAAATGTACTCTGTCGAGGACATAGAGTGACTCTTTAAAAGTAAGTTTTGTAAGTTTTAATAGTTGTTCTGATGTCGGTAAGGTGTTTCGGCGTCATCATAAAGAGACTCTTCGCTGATTGTTATAAAGTCGGCTCTTTAATAGTAAGTTTTGTGAATTTTTTGTTTTTTTGTTTTAATTTTTTTACATAAAACCCAAAATGAAAAATCAAGAGCTCTAATTTTTGGAGTGATTTTGTAATTTTTTTGAACGAAATCCATCATAGTTTTTATGTTCAATGTCGCATTATAGAAACCTAAATGTTTTGTTAAATTTTTTTAAATTTTTTTTGAAAGAAATCCGTAATACTTTTGATAGTGTTTTCAAAGATAATAAGTAAATCAATTTCATTTGAATTTTTGTTCAATGTTGCATTGTGTATTTGTTGTGTTTTGGAAAATCAAATTAGATAATAAGATGTCCTATTTTGTTAAATGATGCTTCTTTTTCAACTAGGCAACATAGTTACTCTAGTACATATTTCAACAGGGAAAACACTTTGTACTATGTGTTAACGTAGTAAGATGCAACATTATGGTATTGAAGCTAATCCATAGAGTTACACTATATAGTGATAACCTATTGTCGATAATCCATAGTACCACAACATATAGTGACTTTTTAACTTGAGCTTCTTATGGGGTCAATTAGGTTTGATAGTGACATCCTAGTAACTACATCATATAGTGACCTTTATATTCTATTGATAATGTGGAGTGATGTTTACACACATTGACATCATACAGTTGACTGTAAGATGTTTTACCATAATAGGAAACGTTACGATGCAACAATTTCAAATAATATTTTGTTGTATGTGTGAAATTAGTATGATGTCACATTATGTTGTAACTTTGTTGCTTACGTAAACATTGTATTTGTTGAAAATTATCTTAGGTTTGTGAAAGATAGTCCATAAAGGTACAATGTATATTATAACTAATTTAATGAATTGCATTTCTCCTATTTAAAAATTAGAGATACAACATAATGTGATTGTCATAAGTGGTGGAAAGCTTGCAAAGCATTGGCTCCCCAAGAATACAACAAATTGAACCGAATCCACGACTTGGCAAATGACTCGTAAGTATCAAAATTGCCCAAAATATAATTATATATATATATGTAAATGAAAATAGTGTAACTCTATATTATCACAATATCTTGTTATGGTATATGAATTTAGTACATGTTTCATACTAGAATGCAACATGTGAGGTGACTAATCCTAGTTTGTCATTATTGTCAATATTTCGTTAATGTGTTTGGTGTGGTTATCCATTTGTAGGACTATAATATGACATGGAAGAGGTGTTGGAAGTTATGTAGATGTTAAAGATGTAATTAAGTTGATGGGTGGCTGTGAATTGTATAACACTATATGTTTTTTGCTGTATTGAATGTGAGATTAGATTGACCAAATCTTTTTAAAAAAATGAATAATGTAACTTTGTTATGATTATCATTTGAGGTTATTCGGCTATAGTTTATTGGAAAACTATATCTTGTATTAGGCTATAGATTGTTGGGTTGATATGTTGCGGGAGATGGACGAAAACAATGAATTGTCCACATTTAAACAACGGTGTTTTTTTCTTCAACGTTCTCTATTGGGTAAGTTAGTTCAAACTTAATTATGAATAATTATTTTTAGTCTTTTGTGTCATGTAACATATATTAATTTTCTTGTATTTTAATTTGTAGCCTCTGGTAACTAAAGGTATTCTAGTAGATGCACGTAAATTGGAAATAGACGACTATCTATTGGTTGGACAAGAATTACAATACCTAGTATTTCTAATGAACTTAAATGGTCAAAAAGCTTCCCATGTATTTCCCACTAGACATTACTTGTGTTAGACACTGAAAATGGGATTTGGACACACTACAATTCCTTCAAGCCAATGGAGAAAGGTGTCCTCGATGCTTGGCTCGAAGATGCAAAAATATGGGTAAACCACAAGACCATTTTCATATGTTGTCAATGTTTTCCAAAACATTTCAATAACTAACAAGTTCGTTCATGTAACAAAAAGATTATGTGGAGAAAAGGATTTCGGAGATTCAGACTGCAATGGGCACCCTCTTGGACACACAAGACAAATTACTACCCATCGTACCATGTGAAAACTGTCCACAACAAAAATCTAACTCGTACGTAATTCCCATAATTTTTTTTTGAAAATCACCGCATATAATGATATTAACTGCACATACAATGCAGTGTCGACTGTGGTGTGTTCGTTTGCCACATAATGAAGAAGCTTGCAAAAGGAGAAAAAGTAGAAGAAAAATAGACTTTGCACAATTGAGAGAGTTCCTGACAGAAATGGTGATAATGTTCTTGAACCACAAAAGTTCTTNCTGAAGTTTATCTTGTATGTGCGAACACTTTAACACTTTACTGTTATAGTGTAACAATAACAGTATAAAAATTTACTTATACAAAACACTGTATTGTTACATTTTGTCAAACATATTTACANTTGAAGTTTATCTTGTATGTGCGAACACTTTAACACTTTACTGTTATAGTGTAACAATAACAGAATAAAAATTTACTTATACAAAACACTGTATTGTTACATTTTGTCAAACATATTTACAAATAACTTCATTGTAATAGTTTTGTTATGTTTTGAATTTGTTACCACATCTACAAAATCATTGAACATTGTCTGTGTTACAATGTTACACTATCTTTGTTACACTATGCGGGAAACACAATCAGCAGTTAGGAGATATACACAATTTATTCACCCACAATGAATTAATATGACAATAGATGTTGTTGATGAACTTACATCTACAATGGCAGACCAGTAGGATTTTTCTTTTAAAGATGAATCCCTGTAGATGTTCAGGGAACGATTTAGGGTTTCTAGCCGAGGAAGATGAAACAATTTTTGGCTAGGAAGAAGAAGCGGTAACCGTTTTTCGAAGATGAAACTTTTCCCAAATTAATGTTCCTAAATCTAGCTGTTAAGCCTTATCACTGTGTACCTTATTAATTTTAAGATATTTTCCTAAAACCCTTTTTAGGAAAGTAAATTTTAGAAAATGGGCAGTTAAATTTTTATATCTCAGTAGTGTACTTCTTTATAACACTTTTTATTTCTGTGTATTTTTTTACAATTATATTTAATTTAGTGTACCGAATTCCAAATGACCATATTTTTTTGGTACTTTTGTGGGTCGGTACATATTCTAAGGACTGGTACGTATTCTAAGGACTTTAGGTGAAAAAGTTTTGTAGTCAGAACATGTTGGACAAAAGTCCATTTCGACTAGAAAAGACGAAAAAGTAATTTAAGTATTAAAAAATTGAAAATCGAAAAGTCAATAAGTAAATTGGTAAAAAACTGCAATCCTCTTTTTTCTTGTAAATAGTAAATATGAACCCTTCACATTCTCAATTGACATTCTTCCACATTCCTCGAATTTTTTGAATTTCGAAAATCTAAGCATTGTCTCTGTTTGTATTCGATAGTTTTGAAGATGAAGGCTGTCACCTTCTTTAAGGGTCTAGGTTGTTAAATGTACTCTGTCGAGGACATAGAGTGACTCTTTAAAAGTAAGTTTTGTAAGTTTTAATAGTTGTTCTGATGTCGGTAAGGTGTTTCGGCGTCATCATAAAGAGACTCTTCGCTGATTGTTATAAAGTCGGCTCTTTAATAGTAAGTTTTGTGAATTTTTTGTTTTTTTGTTTTAATTTTTTTACATAAAACCCAAAATGAAAAATCAAGAGCTCTAATTTTTGGAGTGATTTTGTAATTTTTTTGAACGAAATCCATCATAGTTTTTATGTTCAATGTCGCATTATAGAAACCTAAATGTTTTGTTAAATTTTTTTAAATTTTTTTTGAAAGAAATCCGTAATACTTTTGATAGTGTTTTCAAAGATAATAAGTAAATCAATTTCATTTGAATTTTTGTTCAATGTTGCATTGTGTATTTGTTGTGTTTTGGAAAATCAAATTAGATAATAAGATGTCCTATTTTGTTAAATGATGCTTCTTTTTCAACTAGGCAACATAGTTACTCTAGTACATATTTCAACAGGGAAAACACTTTGTACTATGTGTTAACGTAGTAAGATGCAACATTATGGTATTGAAGCTAATCCATAGAGTTACACTATATAGTGATAACCTATTGTCGATAATCCATAGTACCACAACATATAGTGACTTTTTAACTTGAGCTTCTTATGGGGTCAATTAGGTTTGATAGTGACATCCTAGTAACATACTATGAAACAATAGAGGTACATCATATAGTGACCTTTATATTCTATTGATAATGTGGAGTGATGTTTACACACATTGACATCATACAGTTGACTGTAAGATGTTTTACCATAATAGGAAACGTTACGATGCAACAATTTCAAATAATATTTTGTTGTATGTGTGAAATTAGTATGATGTCACATTATGTTGTAACTTTGTTGCTTACGTAAACATTGTATTTGTTGAAAATTATCTTAGGTTTGTGAAAGATAGTCCATAAAGGTACAATGTATATTATAACTAATTTAATGAATTGCATTTCTCCTATTTAAAAATTAGAGATACAACATAATGTGATTGTCATAAGTGGTGGAAAGCTTGCAAAGCATTGGCTCCCCAAGAAAACAACAAATTGAACCGAATCCACGACTTGGCAAATGACTCGTAAGTATCAAAATTGCCCAAAATATAATTATATATATATATATATGTAAATGAAAATAGTGTAACTCTATATTATCACAATATCTTGTTATGGTATATGAATTTAGTACATGTTTCATACTAGAATGCAACATGTGAGGTGACTAATCCTAGTTTGTCATTATTGTCAATATTTCGTTAATGTGTTTGGTGTGGTTATCCATTTGTAGGACTATAATATGACATGGAAGAGGTGTTGGAAGTTATGTAGATGTTAAAGATGTAATTAAGTTGATGGGTGGCTGTGAATTGTATAACACTATATGTTTTTTGATGTATTGAATGTGAGATTAGATTGACCAAATCTTTTTTAAAAAATGAATAATGTAACTTTGTTATGATTATCATTTGAGGTTATTCGGCTATAGTTTATTGGAAAACTATATCTTGTATTAGGCTATAGATTGTTGGGTTGATATGTTGCGGGAGATGGACGAAAACAATGAATTGTCCACATTTAAACAACGGTGTTTTTTTCTTCAACGTTCTCTATTGGGTAAGTTAGTTCAAACTTAATTATGAATAATTATTGTTAGTCTTTTGTGTCATGTAACATATATTAATTTTCTTGTATTTTAATTTGTAGCCTCTGGTAACTAAAGGTATTCTAGTAGATGCACGTAAATTGGAAATAGACGACTATCTATTGGTTGGACAAGAATTACAATACCTAGTATTTCTAATGAACTTAAATGGTCAAAAAGCTTCCCATGTATTTCCCACTAGACATTACTTGTGTTAGACACTGAAAATGGGATTTGGACACACTACAATTCCTTCAAGCCAATGGAGAAAGGTGTCCTCGATGCTTGGCTCGAAGATGCAAAAATATGGGTAAACCACAAGACCATTTTCATATGTTGTCAATGTTTTCCAAAACATTTCAATAACTAACAAGTTCGTTCATGTAACAAAAAGATTATGTGGAGAAAAGGATTTCGGAGATTCAGACTGCAATGGGCACCCTCTTGGACACACAAGACAAATTACTACCCATCGTACCATGTGAAAACTGTCCACAACAAAAATCTAACTCGTACGTAATTCCCATAATTTTTTTTTGAAAATCACCGCATATAATGATATTAACTGCACATACAATGCAGTGTCGACTGTGGTGTGTTCGTTTGCCACATAATGAAGAAGCTTGCAAAAGGAGAAAAAGTAGAAGAAAAATAGACTTTGCACAATTGAGAGAGTTCCTGACAGAAATGGTGATAATGTTCTTGAACCACAAAAGTTCTTGGACTGAAGAAGGGTACAATGAATGCAACAACGTTGGGAACAGATTTGCTTACAAATGATTAAACATGTTTTCTATAATTGTGCACCTTTTAAATACGTTAATGATATGAAACTTTTGGCTCATAACTAGCACTTTTTGGTGTTAATTTTGTGGGTGGTTGATGTGTCATGCCCCGAATTTTCACAAACTCAGGGAGTGAGTGAAAAAGAAGAAAAAAAGTAAATGAAAGGTCATTAGGTTAGATAAATTGATTTTTCATTCATTTTCCACGTTTTTCCAAAATTAAAATTGAAGTCTTGCTAATTTAACTCAACCAAAATGGTCTTCTAACGTTGCTCAATCATCTCTCACAGTTAATATTTAAAATCGTTTAAGTCATGTTCAAAAATGGCTTCCAAAATAGCCCACCCAATGTCTCTAAATAAGCCCTTGGATAATNCAAATAACTTCATTGTAATAGTTTTGTTATGTTTTGAATTTGTTACCACATCTACAAAATTATTGAACATTGTCTGTGTTACAATGTTACACTATCTTTGTTACACTATGCGGGAAACACAATCAGCAGTTAGGAGATATACACAATTTATTCACACACAATGAATTAATATGACAATAGATGTTGTTGATGAACTTACATCTACAATGGCAGACCAGTAGGATTTTTCTTTTAAAGATGAATCCCTGTAGATGTTCAGGGAACGATTTAGGGTTTCTAGCCGAGGAAGATGAAACAATTTTTGGCTAGGAAGAAGAAGCGGTAACCGTTTTTCGAAGATGAAACTTTTCCCAAATTAATGTTCCTAAATCTAGCTGTTAAGCCTTATCACTGTGTACCTTATTAATTTTAAGATATTTTCCTAAAACCCTTTTTAGGAAAGTAAATTTTAGAAAATGGGCAGTTAAATTTTTATATCTCAGTAGTGTACTTCTTTATAACACTTTTTATTTCTGTGTATTTTTTTACAATTATATTTAATTTAGTGTACCGAATTCCAAATGACCATATTTTTTTGGTACTTTTGTGGGTCGGTACATATTCTAAGGACTGGTACGTATTCTAAGGACTTTAGGAGAAAAATTTTTGTAGTCAGAACATGTTGGACAAAAGTCCATTTCGACTAGAAAAGACGAAAAAGTAATTTAAGTATTAAAAAATTGAAAATCGAAAAGTCAATAAGTAAATTGGTAAAAAACTGCAATCCTCTTTTTTCTTGTAAATAGTAAATATGAACCCTTCACATTCTCAATTGACATTCTTCCACATTCCTCGAATTTTTTGAATTTCGAAAATCTAAGCATTGTCTCTGTTTGTATTCGATAGTTTTGAAGATGAAGGCTGTCACCTTCTTTAAGGGTCTAGGTTGTTAAATGTACTCTGTCGAGGACATAGAGTGACTCTTTAAAAGTAAGTTTTGTAAGTTTTAATAGTTGTTCTGATGTCGGTAAGGTGTTTCGGCGTCATCATAAAGAGACTCTTCGCTGATTGTTATAAAGTCGGCTCTTTAATAGTAAGTTTTGTGAATTTTTTGTTTTTTTGTTTTAATTTTTTTACATAAAACCCAAAATGAAAAATCAAGAGCTCTAATTTTTGGAGTGATTTTGTAATTTTTTTGAACGAAATCCATCATAGTTTTTATGTTCAATGTCGCATTATAGAAACCTAAATGTTTTGTTAAATTTTTTTAAATTTTTTTTGAAAGAAATCCGTAATACTTTTGATAGTGTTTTCAAAGATAATAAGTAAATCAATTTCATTTGAATTTTTGTTCAATGTTGCATTGTGTATTTGTTGTGTTTTGGAAAATCAAATTAGATAATAAGATGTCCTATTTTGTTAAATGATGCTTCTTTTTCAACTAGGCAACATAGTTACTCTAGTACATATTTCAACAGGGAAAACACTTTGTACTATGTGTTAACGTAGTAAGATGCAACATTATGGTATTGAAGCTAATCCATAGAGTTACACTATATAGTGATAACCTATTGTCGATAATCCATAGTACCACAACATATAGTGACTTTTTAACTTGAGCTTCTTATGGGGTCAATTAGGTTTGATAGTGACATCCTAGTAACTACATCATATAGTGACCTTTATATTCTATTGATAATGTGGAGTGATGTTTACACACATTGACATCATACAGTTGACTGTAAGATGTTTTACCATAATAGGAAATGTTACGATGCAACAATTTCAAATAATATTTTGTTGTATGTGTGAAATTAGTATGATGTCACATTATGTTGTAACTTTGTTGCTTACGTAAACATTGTATTTGTTGAAAATTATCTTAGGTTTGTGAAAGATAGTCCATAAAGGTACAATGTATATTATAACTAATTTAATGAATTGCATTTCTCCTATTTAAAAATTAGAGATACAACATAATGTGATTGTCATAAGTGGTGGAAAGCTTGCAAAGCATTGGCTCCCCAAGAATACAACAAATTGAACCGAATCCACGACTTGGCAAATGACTCGTAAGTATCAAAATTGCCCAAAATATAATTATATATATATATGTAAATGAAAATAGTGTAACTCTATATTATCACAATATCTTGTTATGGTATATGAATTTAGTACATGTTTCATACTAGAATGCAACATGTGAGGTGACTAATCCTAGTTTGTCATTATTGTCAATATTTCGTTAATGTGTTTGGTGTGGTTATCCATTTGTAGGACTATAATATGACATGGAAGAGGTGTTGGAAGTTATGTAGATGTTAAAGATGTAATTAAGTTGATGGGTGGCTGTGAATTGTATAACACTATATGTTTTTTGATGTATTGAATGTGAGATTAGATTGACCAAATCTTTTTTAAAAAATGAATAATGTAACTTTGTTATGATTATCATTTGAGGTTATTCGGCTATAGTTTATTGGAAAACTATATCTTGTATTAGGCTATAGATTGTTGGGTTGATATGTTGCGGGAGATGGACGAAAACAATGAATTGTCCACATTTAAACAACGGTGTTTTTTTCTTCAACGTTCTCTATTGGGTAAGTTAGTTCAAACTTAATTATGAATAATTATTGTTAGTCTTTTGTGTCATGTAACATATATTAATTTTCTTGTATTTTAATTTGTAGCCTCTGGTAACTAAAGGTATTCTAGTAGATGCACGTAAATTGGAAATAGACGACTATCTATTGGTTGGACAAGAATTACAATACCTAGTATTTCTAATGAACTTAAATGGTCAAAAAGCTTCCCATGTATTTCCCACTAGACATTACTTGTGTTAGACACTGAAAATGGGATTTGGACACACTACAATTCCTTCAAGCCAATGGAGAAAGGTGTCCTCGATGCTTGGCTCGAAGATGCAAAAATATGGGTAAACCACAAGACCATTTTCATATGTTGTCAATGTTTTCCAAAACATTTCAATAACTAACAAGTTCGTTCATGTAACAAAAAGATTATGTGGAGAAAAGGATTTCGGAGATTCAGACTGCAATGGGCACCCTCTTGGACACACAAGACAAATTACTACCCATCGTACCATGTGAAAACTGTCCACAACAAAAATCTAACTCGTACGTAATTCCCATAATTTTTTTTTGAAAATCACCGCATATAATGATATTAACTGCACATACAATGCAGTGTCGACTGTGGTGTGTTCGTTTGCCACATAATGAAGAAGCTTGCAAAAGGAGAAAAAGTAGAAGAAAAATAGACTTTGCACAATTGAGAGAGTTCCTGACAGAAATGGTGATAATGTTCTTGAACCACAAAAGTTCTTGGACTGAAGAAGGGTACAATGAATGCAACAACGTTGGGAACAGATTTGCTTACAAATGATTAAACATGTTTTCTATAATTGTGCACCTTTTAAATACGTTAATGATATGAAACTTTTGGCTCATAACTAGCACTTTTTGGTGTTAATTTTGTGGGTGGTTGATGTGTCATGCCCCGAATTTTCACAAACTCAGGGAGTGAGTGAAAAAGAAGAAAAAAAGTAAATGAAAGGTCATTAGGTTAGATAAATTGATTTTTCATTCATTTTCCACGTTTTTCCAAAATTAAAATTGAAGTCTTGCTAATTTAACTCAACCAAAATGGTCTTCTAACGTTGCTCAATCATCTCTCATAGTTAATATTTAAAATCGTTTAAGTCATGTTCAAAAATGGCTTCCAAAATAGCCCACCCAATGTCTCTAAATAAGCCCTTGGATAATGGTCCAAATGGGTCCCAAATGTTCTAAGAAATGGGCCAAGAGTAGGCCAAATGTCCTACCTAAAATGGTCCTAGTAAGTGGTCAAACATGGCCCTGAAACATGACTAAAAAATGTCCCAAGAAAATGCCCAACATGGCTTGCTGTAATGGCCTAAAATAGCCTAAAATTGGCTCAAAAAAGTTATGATCACACATGTAATTAAATGGCCTTGAATTGAAGGTCATGAAATGTCATGACATGGCCAAAGCAGCTGCTGCGCAGCAAGGTAAGGCAACAGCAGGCGTGGGCAAGGCAGGTGCAGACGTGCAGGCAGCTGGCTGGGCGCGCAGGTAGCAAACGGCGCACGGGAGAGGGTATGTGCATGGGTGGCTGGCTGCGGCCTGGACTGGTTTCTACACCGTTTTACTATAGCGATTGAGAGCTAATTTTCTGATTTCCTGCAGAATTACTGTTCATGGCTGCAAGCAAATTTCTCTGTTTTTTGTAGCAAATTTTCCTGTTTTTCTATTTTTTTTCCCAAAGTTTTTCAAGTCACTTTTCTTACATTTTTGGCCTATTTCTTCAAGGTTTCTAAACCCCCTCCCTTTTGACATCATTCTCACCTATTTAAAAGGTGTTTTACACACTTAACAAGTATTTTAATTTTTCATAAAATTTCAACATAACCTCATTTGTTTTCCAAACCTTTTTCCCACCTAATATGTACACTATTTCATATATATTAGTATATCACAACCCACCCTCACTCAGTGGNATCTAAGCATTGTCTCTGTTTGTATTCGATAGTTTTGAAGATGAAGGCTGTCACCTTCTTTAAGGGTCTAGGTTGTTAAATGTACCCTGTCGACGACATAGAGTGACTCTTTAAAAGTAAGTTTTGTAAGTTTTAATNAACAACAAATTGAACCGAATCCACGACTTGGCAAATGACTCGTAAGTATCAAAATTGCCCAAAATATAATTATATATATATATATATGTAAATGAAAATAGTGTAACTCTATATTATCACAATATCTTGTTNTCTGTCGAGGACATAGAGTGACTCTTTAAAAGTAAGTTTTGTAAGTTTTAATAGTTGTTCTGATGTCGGTAAGGTGTTTCGGCGTCATCATAAAGAGACTCTTCGCTGATTGTTATAAAGTCGGCTCTTTAATAGTAAGTTTTGTGAATTTTTTGTTTTTTTGTTTTAATTTTTTTACATAAAACCCAAAATGAAAAATCAAGAGCTCTAATTTTTGGAGTGATTTTGTAATTTTTTTGAACGAAATCCATCATAGTTTTTATGTTCAATGTCGCATTATAGAAACCTAAATGTTTTGTTAAATTTTTTTAAATTTTTTTTGAAAGAAATCCGTAATACTTTTGATAGTGTTTTCAAAGATAATAAGTAAATCAATTTCATTTGAATTTTTGTTCAATGTTGCATTGTGTATTTGTTGTGTTTTGGAAAATCAAATTAGATAATAAGATGTCCTATTTTGTTAAATGATGCTTCTTTTTCAACTAGGCAACATAGTTACTCTAGTACATATTTCAACAGGGAAAACACTTTGTACTATGTGTTAACGTAGTAAGATGCAACATTATGGTATTGAAGCTAATCCATAGAGTTACACTATATAGTGATAACCTATTGTCGATAATCCATAGTACCACAACATATAGTGACTTTTTAACTTGAGCTTCTTATGGGGTCAATTAGGTTTGATAGTGACATCCTAGTAACATACTATGAAACAATAGAGGTACATCATATAGTGACCTTTATATTCTATTGATAATGTGGAGTGATGTTTACACACATTGACATCATACAGTTGACTGTAAGATGTTTTACCATAATAGGAAATGTTACGATGCAACAATTTCAAATAATATTTTGTTGTATGTGTGAAATTAGTATGATGTCACATTATGTTGTAACTTTGTTGCTTACGTAAACATTGTATTTGTTGAAAATTATCTTAGGTTTGTGAAAGATAGTCCATAAAGGTACAATGTATATTATAACTAATTTAATGAATTGCATTTCTCCTATTTAAAAATTAGAGATACAACATAATGTGATTGTCATAAGTGGTGGAAAGCTTGCAAAGCATTGGCTCCCCAAGAAAACAACAAATTGAACCGAATCCACGACTTGGCAAATGACTCGTAAGTATCAAAATTGCCCAAAATATAATTATATATATATATGTAAATGAAAATAGTGTAACTCTATATTATCACAATATCTTGTTNCCTGTCGACGACATAGAGTGACTCTTTAAAAGTAAGTTTTGTAAGTTTTAATAGTTGTTCTGACGTCGGTAAGGTGTTTCGGCGTCATCATAAAGAGACTCTTCGCTGATTGTTATAAAGTCGGCTCTTTAATAGTAAGTTTTGTGAATTTTTTGTTTTTTTTTAATTTTTTTACATAAAACCCAAAATGAAAAATCAAGAGCTCTAATTTTTGGAGTGATTTTGTAATTTTTTTGAACGAAATCCATCATAGTTTTTATGTTCAATGTCGCATTATAGAAACCTAAATGTTTTGTTAAATTTTTTTAAATTTTTTTTGAAAGAAATCCGTCATACTTTTGATAGTGTTTTCAAAGATAATAAGTAAATCAATTTCATTTGAATTTTTGTTCAATGTTGCATTGTGTATTTGTTGTGTTTTGGAAAATCAAATTAGATAATAAGATGTCCTATTTTGTTAAATGATGCTTCTTTTTCAACTAGGCAACATAGTTACTCTAGTACATATTTCAACAGGGAAAACACTTTGTACTATGTGTTAACGTAGTAAGATGCAACATTATGGTATTGAAGCTAATCCATAGAGTTACACTATATAGTGATAACCTATTGTCGATAATCCATAGTACCACAACATATAGTGACTTTTTAACTTGAGCTTCTTATGGGGTCAATTAGGTTTGATAGTGACATCCTAGTAACATACTATGAAACAATAGAGGTACATCATATAGTGACCTTTATATTCTATTGATAATGTGGAGTGATGTTTACACACATTGACATCATACAGTTGACTGTAAGATGTTTTACCATAATAGGAAACGTTACGATGCAACAATTTCAAATAATATTTTGTTGTATGTGTGAAATTAGTATGATGTCACATTATGTTGTAACTTTGTTGCTTACGTAAACATTGTATTTGTTGAAAATTATCTTAGGTTTGTGAAAGATAGTCCATAAAGGTACAATGTATATTATAACTAATTTAATGAATTGCATTTCTCCTATTTAAAAATTAGAGATACAACATAATGTGATTGTCATAAGTGGTGGAAAGCTTGCAAAGCATTGGCTCCCCAAGAAAACAACAAATTGAACCGAATCCACGACTTGGCAAATGACTCGTAAGTATCAAAATTGCCCAAAATATAATTATATATATATATATATGTAAATGAAAATAGTGTAACTCTATATTATCACAATATCTTGTTATGGTATATGAATTTAGTACATGTTTCATACTAGAATGCAACATGTGAGGTGACTAATCCTAGTTTGTCATTATTGTCAATATTTCGTTAATGTGTTTGGTGTGGTTATCCATTTGTAGGACTATAATATGACATGGAAGAGGTGTTGGAAGTTATGTAGATGTTAAAGATGTAATTAAGTTGATGGGTGGCTGTGAATTGTATAACACTATATGTTTTTTGATGTATTGAATGTGAGATTAGATTGACCAAATCTTTTTTAAAAAATGAATAATGTAACTTTGTTATGATTATCATTTGAGGTTATTCGGCTATAGTTTATTGGAAAACTATATCTTGTATTAGGCTATAGATTGTTGGGTTGATATGTTGCGGGAGATGGACGAAAACAATGAATTGTCCACATTTAAACAACGGTGTTTTTTTCTTCAACGTTCTCTATTGGGTAAGTTAGTTCAAACTTAATTATGAATAATTATTTTTAGTCTTTTGTGTCATGTAACATATATTAATTTTCTTGTATTTTAATTTGTAGCCTCTGGTAACTAAAGGTATTCTAGTAGATGCACGTAAATTGGAAATAGACGACTATCTATTGGTTGGACAAGAATTACAATACCTAGTATTTCTAATGAACTTAAATGGTCAAAAAGCTTCCCATGTATTTCCCACTAGACATTACTTGTGTTAGACACTGAAAATGGGATTTGGACACACTACAATTCCTTCAAGCCAATGGAGAAAGGTGTCCTCGACGCTTGGCTCGAAGATGCAAAAATATGGGTAAACCACAAGACCATTTTCATATGTTGTCAATGTTTTCCAAAACATTTCAATAACTAACAAGTTCGTTCATGTAACAAAAAGATTATGTGGAGAAAAGGATTTCGGAGATTCAGACTGCAATGGGCACCCTCTTGGACACACAAGACAAATTACTACCCATCGTACCATGTGAAAACTGTCCACAACAAAAATCTAACTCGTACGTAATTCCCATAATTTTTTTTTGAAAATCACCGCATATAATGATATTAACTGCACATACAATGCAGTGTCGACTGTGGTGTGTTCGTTTGCCACATAATGAAGAAGCTTGCAAAAGGAGAAAAAGTAGAAGAAAAATAGACTTTGCACAATTGAGAGAGTTCCTGACAGAAATGGTGATAATGTTCTTGAACCACAAAAGTTCTTGGACTGAAGAAGGGTACAATGAATGCAACAACGTTGGGAACAGATTTGCTTACAAATGATTAAACATGTTTTCTATAATTGTGCACCTTTTAAATACGTTAATGATATGAAACTTTTGGCTCATAACTAGCACTTTTTGGTGTTAATTTTGTGGGTGGTTGATGTGTCATGCCCCGAATTTTCACAAACTCAGGGAGTGAGTGAAAAAGAAGAAAAAAAGTAAATGAAAGGTCATTAGGTTAGATAAATTGATTTTTCATTCATTTTCCACGTTTTTCCAAAATTAAAATTGAAGTCTTGCTAATTTAACTCAACCAAAATGGTCTTCTAACGTTGCTCAATCATCTCTCACAGTTAATATTTAAAATCGTTTAAGTCATGTTCAAAAATGGCTTCCAAAATAGCCCACCCAATGTCTCTAAATAAGCCCTTGGATAATGGTCCAAATGGGTCCCAAATGTTCTAAGAAATGGGCCAAGAGTAGGCCAAATGTCCTACCTAAAATGGTCCTAGTAAGTGGTCAAACATGGCCCTGAAACATGACTAAAAAATGTCCCAAGAAAATGCCCAACATGGCTTGCTGTAATGGCCTAAAATAGCCTAAAATTGGCTCAAAAAAGTTATGATCACACATGTAATTAAATGGCCTTGAATTGAAGGTCATGAAATGTCATGACATGGCCAAAGCAGCTGCTGCGCAGCAAGGTAAGGCAACAGCAGGCGTGGGCAAGGCAGGTGCAGACGTGCAGGCAGCTGGCTGGGCGCGCAGGTAGCAAACGGCGCACGGGAGAGGGTATGTGCATGGGTGGCTGGCTGCGGCCTGGACTGGTTTCTACACCGTTTTACTATAGCGATTGAGAGCTAATTTTCTGATTTCCTACAGAATTACTGTTCATGGCTGCAAGCAAATTTCTCTGTTTTTTGTAGCAAATTTTCCTGTTTTTCTATTTTTTTTCCCAAAGTTTTTCAAGTCACTTTTCTTACATTTTTGGCCTATTTCTTCAAGGTTTCTAAACCCCCTCCCTTTTGACATCATTCTCACCTATTTAAAAGGTGTTTTACACACTTAACAAGTATTTTAATTTTTCATAAAATTTCAACATAACCTCATTTGTTTTCCAAACCTTTTTCCCACCTAATATGTACACTATTTCATATATATTAGTATATCACAACCCACCCTCACTCAGTGGCCACAATCTATGTAAATTAAACAAACATCCCCTACTTTCAACATATACATCTAGTTGTCTCAATATACACATATGATAGTCATTAAATAAAGATATCCTACTATCAATTGAGTTTACACTCTTAAACTTTAAAATAGCCCAAGACCTATAATCCACTACTTTTTCAAACTGAAATACAAGTCATTTGGGTTTATGTCCATACATACAAAATATACCCCAAGGGCCAAATTTCTATTCAAGTCCCTTTCCTCTCATTCCTTTAAGATTTCCTCAAGTCTCAAGTACCAGAATTCTCATCTGTAATATGATATCCTATGAATGGGTCAGCTTAACTGCTGGTATGACAAAATACCAATGCTAGGAACAAATTTAAGGCGTGACATGTGCAAATGTACATTTTAAAGCTACAACCCCATAATCTCTCAATGCTATGCATGTCAATATGCATGACACACACATGTAACTCTATGCCACCCACGTCTCGCTTCAAGGTCCACCCTCGTCAGCTCGCGAGTATTGTCATTGGCCAGATTTTAGATTTTCACCATAGGATTTACACCCTCATAATGCATAGCACCAAGTACTCAACCCACGCCATGTTTCCAAGGATTCATGTATGTCAAGATGTCTTGATTTTTCTCAGTGTAAATTCTATGGAACATTTCATCAGCACATGCCGCATAACTTAAAATATGCCTCATTCATAAAGTAAAACATAACTTCAAATTCACAATACTTTGTCTACATGAACATAAGCTAGAATATAATATTCCAACACATATGCAAGGTACACCATTATCATAGTAACAAATTGTCAAGAAACTCAAAGAACACAAAATTACCTAAACTAGAAACTCTAAGTTTTCAAAGCAACTACCACATAAGTGATTTTCTAACACCAAGTGAACACCTAAATCATTCAATCAACACATAGAAAGACAAGGAAACTTAAATCTATTCCTNAGTGATTTTGTAATTTTTTTGAACGAAATCCATCATAGTTTTTATGTTCAATGTCGCATTATAGAAACCTAAATGTTTTGTTAAATTTTTTTAAATTTTTTTTGAAAGAAATCCGTAATACTTTTGATAGTGTTTTCAAAGATAATAAGTAAATCAATTTCATTTGAATTTTTGTTCAATGTTGCATTGTGTATTTGTTGTGTTTTGGAAAATCAAATTAGATAATAAGATGTCCTATTTTGTTAAATGATGCTTCTTTTTCAACTAGGCAACATAGTTACTCTAGTACATATTTCAACAGGGAAAACACTTTGTACTATGTGTTAACGTAGTAAGATGCAACATTATGGTATTGAAGCTAATCCATAGAGTTACACTATATAGTGATAACCTATTGTCGATAATCCATAGTACCACAACATATAGTGACTTTTTAACTTGAGCTTCTTATGGGGTCAATTAGGTTTGATAGTGACATCCTAGTAACATACTATGAAACAATAGAGGTACATCATATAGTGACCTTTATATTCTATTGATAATGTGGAGTGATGTTTACACACATTGACATCATACAGTTGACTGTAAGATGTTTTACCATAATAGGAAACGTTACGATGCAACAATTTCAAATAATATTTTGTTGTATGTGTGAAATTAGTATGATGTCACATTATGTTGTAACTTTGTTGCTTACGTAAACATTGTATTTGTTGAAAATTATCTTAGGTTTGTGAAAGATAGTCCATAAAGGTACAATGTATATTATAACTAATTTAATGAATTGCATTTCTCCTATTTAAAAATTAGAGATACAACATAATGTGATTGTCATAAGTGGTGGAAAGCTTGCAAAGCATTGGCTCCCCAAGAATACAACAAATTGAACCGAATCCACGACTTGGCAAATGACTCGTAAGTATCAAAATTGCCCAAAATATAATTATATATATATATGTAAATGAAAATAGTGTAACTCTATATTATCACAATATCTTGTTATGGTATATGAATTTAGTACATGTTTCATACTAGAATGCAACATGTGAGGTGACTAATCCTAGTTTGTCATTATTGTCAATATTTCGTTAATGTGTTTGGTGTGGTTATCCATTTGTAGGACTATAATATGACATGGAAGAGGTGTTGGAAGTTATGTAGATGTTAAAGATGTAATTAAGTTGATGGGTGGCTGTGAATTGTATAACACTATATGTTTTTTGATGTATTGAATGTGAGATTAGATTGACCAAATCTTTTTAAAAAAATGAATAATGTAACTTTGTTATGATTATCATTTGAGGTTATTCGGCTATAGTTTATTGGAAAACTATATCTTGTATTAGGCTATAGATTGTTGGGTTGATATGTTGCGGGAGATGGACGAAAACAATGAATTGTCCACATTTAAACAACGGTGTTTTTTTCTTCAACGTTCTCTATTGGGTAAGTTAGTTCAAACTTAATTATGAATAATTATTGTTAGTCTTTTGTGTCATGTAACATATATTAATTTTCTTGTATTTTAATTTGTAGCCTCTGGTAACTAAAGGTATTCTAGTAGATGCACGTAAATTGGAAATAGACGACTATCTATTGGTTGGACAAGAATTACAATACCTAGTATTTCTAATGAACTTAAATGGTCAAAAAGCTTCCCATGTATTTCCCACTAGACATTACTTGTGTTAGACACTGAAAATGGGATTTGGACACACTACAATTCCTTCAAGCCAATGGAGAAAGGTGTCCTCGACGCTTGGCTCGAAGATGCAAAAATATGGGTAAACCACAAGACCATTTTCATATGTTGTCAATGTTTTCCAAAACATTTCAATAACTAACAAGTTCGTTCATGTAACAAAAAGATTATGTGGAGAAAAGGATTTCGGAGATTCAGACTGCAATGGGCACCCTCTTGGACACACAAGACAAATTACTACCCATCGTACCATGTGAAAACTGTCCACAACAAAAATCTAACTCGTACGTAATTCCCATAATTTTTTTTTGAAAATCACCGCATATAATGATATTAACTGCACATACAATGCAGTGTCGACTGTGGTGTGTTCGTTTGCCACATAATGAAGAAGCTTGCAAAAGGAGAAAAAGTAGAAGAAAAATAGACTTTGCACAATTGAGAGAGTTCCTGACAGAAATGGTGATAATGTTCTTGAACCACAAAAGTTCTTGGACTGAAGAAGGGTACAATGAATGCAACAACGTTGGGAACAGATTTGCTTACAAATGATTAAACATGTTTTCTATAATTGTGCACCTTTTAAATACGTTAATGATATGAAACTTTTGGCTCATAACTAGCACTTTTTGGTGTTAATTTTGTGGGTGGTTGATGTGTCATGCCCCGAATTTTCACAAACTCAGGGAGTGAGTGAAAAAGAAGAAAAAAAGTAAATGAAAGGTCATTAGGTTAGATAAATTGATTTTTCATTCATTTTCCACGTTTTTCCAAAATTAAAATTGAAGTCTTGCTAATTTAACTCAACCAAAATGGTCTTCTAACGTTGCTCAATCATCTCTCACAGTTAATATTTAAAATCGTTTAAGTCATGTTCAAAAATGGCTTCCAAAATAGCCCACCCAATGTCTCTAAATAAGCCCTTGGATAATGGTCCAAATGGGTCCCAAATGTTCTAAGAAATGGGCCAAGAGTAGGCCAAATGTCCTACCTAAAATGGTCCTAGTAAGTGGTCAAACATGGCCCTGAAACATGACTAAAAAATGTCCCAAGAAAATGCCCAACATGGCTTGCTGTAATGGCCTAAAATAGCCTAAAATTGGCTCAAAAAAGTTATGATCACACATGTAATTAAATGGCCTTGAATTGAAGGTCATGAAATGTCATGACATGGCCAAAGCAGCTGCTGCGCAGCAAGGTAAGGCAACAGCAGGCGTGGGCAAGGCAGGTGCAGACGTGCAGGCAGCTGGCTGGGCGCGCAGGTAGCAAACGGCGCACGGGAGAGGGTATGTGCATGGGTGGCTGGCTGCGGCCTGGACTGGTTTCTACACCGTTTTACTATAGCGATTGAGAGCTAATTTTCTGATTTCCTACAGAATTACTGTTCATGGCTGCAAGCAAATTTCTCTGTTTTTTGTAGCAAATTTTCCTGTTTTTCTATTTTTTTTCCCAAAGTTTTTCAAGTCACTTTTCTTACATTTTTGGCCTATTTCTTCAAGGTTTCTAAACCCCCTCCCTTTTGACATCATTCTCACCTATTTAAAAGGTGTTTTACACACTTAACAAGTATTTTAATTTTTCATAAAATTTCAACATAACCTCATTTGTTTTCCAAACCTTTTTCCCACCTAATATGTACACTATTTCATATATATTAGTATATCACAACCCACCCTCACTCAGTGGCCACAATCTATGTAAATTAAACAAACATCCCCTACTTTCAACATATACATCTAGTTGTCTCAATATACACATATGATAGTCATTAAATAAAGATATCCTACTATCAATTGAGTTTACACTCTTAAACTTTAAAATAGCCCAAGACCTATAATCCACTACTTTTTCAAACTGAAATACAAGTCATTTGGGTTTATGTCCATACATACAAAATATACCCCAAGGGCCAAATTTCTATTCAAGTCCCTTTCCTCTCATTCCTTTAAGATTTCCTCAAGTCTCAAGTACCAGAATTCTCATCTGTAATATGATATCCTATGAATGGGTCAGCTTAACTGCTGGTATGACAAAATACCAATGCTAGGAACAAATTTAAGGCGTGACATGTGCAAATGTACATTTTAAAGCTACAACCCCATAATCTCTCAATGCTATGCATGTCAATATGCATGACACACACATGTAACTCTATGCCACCCACGTCTCGCTTCAAGGTCCACCCTCGTCAGCTCGCGAGTATTGTCATTGGCCAGATTTTAGATTTTCACCATAGGATTTACACCCTCATAATGCATAGCACCAAGTACTCAACCCACGCCATGTTTCCAAGGATTCATGTATGTCAAGATGTCTTGATTTTTCTCAGTGTAAATTCTATGGAACATTTCATCAGCACATGCCGCATAACTTAAAATATGCCTCATTCATAAAGTAAAACATAACTTCAAATTCACAATACTTTGTCTACATGAACATAAGCTAGAATATAATATTCCAACACATATGCAAGGTACACCATTATCATAGTAACAAATTGTCAAGAAACTCAAAGAACACAAAATTACCTAAACTAGAAACTCTAAGTTTTCAAAGCAACTACCACATAAGTGATTTTCTAACACCAAGTGAACACCTAAATCATTCAATCAACACATAGAAAGACAAGGAAACTTAAATCTATTCCTAACTTAGCAAAATATCATACCTAAAATGGTTTTTCTCAAACTGAGGGAGTTGTGTTTTCTGTGCAGTCGAACTGATCGGTGAGAATATAGTCCTAGTTAAGAGGAACAACTTCCTAGAAGAAAGTCTTGCAAGAATCTTAGCCCAGGAGTGTATTTTGGTGACTTGAAGCATAAAGAACCTAGGATTTTTCTTCACTTTCTCTCCATGAACGTGTTTTTCTCTTTCTCTAGACCAAAGAATGATACTTTTACACTAAGGGGACTGTATTTATAGTGGAAAGACAAATGTGCAAAATGACCCTTTTGCCTTTAATGAATCCAGGACCCCATTACATTACAACCCGTATTGAAATGCCTCAATTCGACATTTTGCTTTAACCAAAGTTTTTAAAATTATTTTAAATGCAAATTTTCACAAAAATAAATTTTTACCTGTGGACACTTGGGATGCCCTTTTGGTCCAATTTTTGAAACTATTTTCGTTTAGACTCAAATTCACACAGTAGATGTATTTTAACATTCTAATCATGTTTTATTTCTATGACATACTCAAATTATACTCTTAAACATGACTTATATCTAAATGTTGCATATGTACGGTCCTATCAGCAAATGGTTCATGAATAGTGCCCTACCGACAAAGCAAAAAATTTATCCTCATTTTTTAGATCTCTACATCCTTCCCCCCTTAAAAGAAATTTTGTTCCAAAATTTATAAATGTACCTCCATGAATAAACAACTCTAGATACCTAGCGTGGACTGAAGTCTACGCTCCCAACTAGCCTCCTCGACCCCACGATGGTTCCAATGAACCTTGACCAAAGGGATGGTTTTGCCCCGCAAAATCTGGTCCCTCGAGTTCAATACCTCCACTGACCTCTCATTATAAGAAACATCACTCTCCACTTGAAGATCTATCCAATCTAACACATTTGAAGGGTCAGGCTCGTACTTTCTCAACATCGACACATGGAAGACATCATAAACCTTAGATAACTGTGGCGATAATGCTAGCTTATAGGCCACCTCACCAACTTTTCCAAAGATCTCAAATGGTCTTATAAACTGCGGTGATAGTTTTTTGCTGTGCCTAAATCTCCTCAATCCCCGCCATGGGCCTACCTTGAGGAACATATGTCCATTAACATCAAATGATAGAGGTCGCCGCCTCCTGTCTGCATAACTCTTATGACATCTTTGTGCTGTCAACAGACGCTGTCTAGTCACCTGTATATTATCCATGGTCTCATAGACTATGTTAGGCCCTAAAGCAACTGTCTCCCTTACCTCAGTCCAACATACTGGTGAACGACACGACCTACTATACAATGCTTCAAAAGGTGTCATCTCAATACTAGACTGATAGCTGTTGTTGTAGCAAACTCTACTAAAGCAAGGTGATCTTCCTAGCTACCCTTAAAGTCCATAACACATGCTCTAAGTATGTCCTCAAGTATCTGAATAGTACGCTCAGACTGGCCATCAGTCTGAGGGTGGAAAGTAGTACTAAATAGTAGCTAAGTCCCTAAGGCTGTCTAAAGACTCTGCCAAAATCGTGCAGTGAAACGTGGGTCTCAGGAATCCCATGTAGTCATACTATCTCTCGGATATACAACCTACTGAGAACATCCATTGAATCAATTGCTCTAATCGGTAGAAAATGTGCGAACTTCGTCAACGTGTCAACAACAACCCAAATTGCATCGTGACCTCTAGGTGACTTTGGAAGACCCATCACAAAATCCATGGTAACAAACTACTACTTCCACTCGGCCACTGGCACTGACTGTAACAAACCTCTAGGTCTCTGGTGCTCCGCCTTAACCTACTGGCATGTGAGACATCTCGATATAAACTGCACCACATCCTCCTTTATCCCCATCCACTAATACTGGCAGCGTAAATCATGGTACATCTTAGTGCCCCCTGGGTGTATTGCTAGACGGGAATGATTAAAATCCCTAAGGACATCAGCCCTAAGAGACTCTAGAACAAAGACTATACCCATATACCTCAGGCTAAGGTCAAAATGAACTCTCCATCCCTTATATCCNAGACCTACTATACAATGCTTCAAAAGGTGTCATCTCAATACTAGACTGATAGCTGTTGTTATAGCAAACTCTACTAAAGCAAGGTGATCTTCCTAGCTACCCTTAAAGTCCATAACACATGCTCTAAGTATGTCCTCAAGTATCTGAATAGTACGCTCAGACTGGCCATCAGTCTGAGGGTGGAAAGTAGTACTAAATAGTAGCTAAGTCCCTAAGGCTGTCTAAAGACTCTGCCAAAATCGTGCAGTGAAACGTGGGTCTCAGGAATCCCATGTAGTCATACTATCTCTCGGATATACAACCTACTGAGAACATCCATTGAATCAATTGCTCTAATCGGTAGAAAATGTGCGAACTTCGTCAACGTGTCAACAACAACCCAAATTGCATCGTGACCTCTAGGTGACTTTGGAAGACCCATCACAAAATCCATGGTAACAAACTACTACTTCCACTCGGCCACTGGCACTGACTGTAACAAACCTCTAGGTCTCTGGTGCTCCGCCTTAACCTACTGGCATGTGAGACATCTCGATATAAACTGCACCACATCCTCCTTTATCCCCATCCACTAATACTGGCAGCGTAAATCATGGTACATCTTAGTGCCCCCTGGGTGTATTGCTAGACGGGAATGATTAAAATCCCTAAGGACATCAGCCCTAAGAGACTCTAGAACAAAGACTATACCCATATACCTCAGGCTAAGGTCAAAATGAACTCTCCATCCCTTATATCCCTCAGCACTTGTAACTCATGCTTGAATCTGCCTTGCCTCTGTGTTCTGTAACTGTGCCTTAATAACCCTGCTCAACTGTGTAGGCTGTGCACAATCATTGGATAGTGTGGCGTGTCCCTTAGACTCGGCAAGGTCTGAGTCTAACTCACCAATGTCTCCCATTATCTCCCACTCCCTAATTGCAATGCTAGCTACAGTGCTCCTCGGTTTCCTACTAAGTGGATCTGCTATGACATTGACCTTCCCAAGATGGTACTAAAGGTCAAAGTCATAGTCCTCCATATACTCCATCCATCTCCTCTGTCGAAGGTTCAAGTCCTTCTGTGTGAAAATGTATCTGAGGCTCTTGTAATCTGAGATCATCTTGAACCTTTCTCCATATAAGTAGTGTCGCCAACTCTTAAGTGTAAAAATGATGGCAACTGACTCCAAATCATGTGTGGGGTAGTTCTGCTCATGATTCTTCAACTGACGAGAGCCATAGGCTACCACTCTACCCTTCTGCATCAATACACAACCTAATCCCTCTCGTGAAGCATCAAAATAAACTGTATAGCCAATACCTCTCTTAGGTATAATCAGGACAGATACTGAAGTCAGCCTCTTCTTCAGCTACTGAAATGAATGTTCATAGTCATCTGTCCACTCAAATCTAATACCCTTGCGCGTCAGACGAGTCATTGGCGCGACAAGACGAAAAAACCCCTCCACAAACTGACGATAGTACCTTGCCAATCCCGAGAAACTCCGAACCTCAAACACACTCTTTGGCCTTTCCCAACTCATAACAACGTCAATCCTAGAAGGATCCACAGATACTCCACTACCTGACACAACATGGCCTAGAAACTGCACCTCCTGAAGCCAAAACTCACACTTCGAGAACTAAGCAAATAAACAGTTCTCCCTCAAAATCTGTAACACAGTCTGTAGGTGAAAGGCATGCTCATTGTCAGAAGGTGAATAAATCAAAATATCATCAACAAACAACANTATTTCTATGACATACTCAAATTATACTCTTAAACATGACTTATATCTAAATGTTGCATATGTACGGTCCTATCAGCAAATGGTCCATGAATAGTGCCCTACCGACAAAACAAAAAATTTATCCTCATTTTTTAGATCTCTACATCCTTCCCCCCTTAAAAGAAATTTTGTTCCAAAATTTATAAATGTACCTCCATGAATAAACAACTCTAGATACCTAGCGTGGACTGAAGTCTACGCTCCCAACTAGCCTCCTCGACCCCACGATGGTTCCAATGAACCTTGACCAAAGGGATGGTTTTGCCCCGCAAAATCTGGTCCCTCGAGTTCAATACCTCCACTGACCTCTCATTATAAGAAACATCACTCTCCACTTGAAGATCTATCCAATCTAACACATTTGAAGGGTCAGGCTCGTACTTTCTCAACATCGACACATGGAAGACATCATAAACCTTAGATAACTGTGGCGATAATGCTAGCTTATAGGCCACCTCACCAACTTTTCCAAAGATCTCAAATGGTCTTATAAACTGCGGTGATAGTTTTTTGCTGTGCCTAAATCTCCTCAATCCCCGCCATGGGCCTACCTTGAGGAACATATGTCCATTAACATCAAATGATAGAGGTCGCCGCCTCCTGTCTGCATAACTCTTATGACATCTTTGTGCTGTCAACAGACGCTGTCTAGTCACCTGTATATTATCCATGGTCTCATAGACTATGTTAGGCCCTAAAGCAACTGTCTCCCTTACCTCAGTCCAACATACTGGTGAACGACACGACCTACTATACAATGCTTCAAAAGGTGTCATCTCAATACTAGACTGATAGCTGTTGTTGTAGCAAACTCTACTAAAGCAAGGTGATCTTCCTAGCTACCCTTAAAGTCCATAACACATGCTCTAAGTATGTCCTCAAGTATCTGAATAGTACGCTCAGACTGGCCATCAGTCTGAGGGTGGAAAGTAGTACTAAATAGTAGCTAAGTCCCTAAGGCTGTCTAAAGACTCTGCCAAAATCGTGCAGTGAAACGTGGGTCTCAGGAATCCCATGTAGTCATACTATCTCTCGGATATACAACCTACTGAGAACATCCATTGAATCAATTGCTCTAATCGGTAGAAAATGTGCGAACTTCGTCAACGTGTCAACAACAACCCAAATTGCATCGTGACCTCTAGGTGACTTTGGAAGACCCATCACAAAATCCATGGTAACAAACTACTACTTCCACTCGGCCACTGGCACTGACTGTAACAAACCTCTAGGTCTCTGGTGCTCCGCCTTAACCTACTGGCATGTGAGACATCTCGATATAAACTGCACCACATCCTCCTTTATCCCCATCCACTAATACTGGCAGCGTAAATCATGGTACATCTTAGTGCCCCCTGGGTGTATTGCTAGACGGGAATGATTAAAATCCCTAAGGACATCAGCCCTAAGAGACTCTAGAACAAAGACTATACCCATATACCTCAGGCTAAGGTCAAAATGAACTCTCCATCCCTTATATCCCTCAGCACTTGTAACTCATGCTTGAATCTGCCTTGCCTCTGTGTTCTGTAACTGTGCCTTAATAACCCTGCTCAACTGTGTAGGCTGTGCACAATCATTGGATAGTGTGGCGTGTCCCTTAGACTCGGCAAGGTCTGAGTCTAACTCACCAATGTCTCCCATTATCTCCCACTCCCTAATTGCAATGCTAGCTACAGTGCTCCTCGGTTTCCTACTAAGTGGATCTGCTATGACATTGACCTTCCCAAGATGGTACTAAAGGTCAAAGTCATAGTCCTCCATATACTCCATCCATCTCCTCTGTCGAAGGTTCAAGTCCTTCTGTGTGAAAATGTATCTGAGGCTCTTGTAATCTGAGATCATCTTGAACCTTTCTCCATATAAGTAGTGTCGCCAACTCTTAAGTGTAAAAATGATGGCAACTGACTCCAAATCATGTGTGGGGTAGTTCTGCTCATGATTCTTCAACTGACGAGAGCCATAGGCTACCACTCTACCCTTCTGCATCAATACACAGCCTAATCCCTCTCGTGAAGCATCAAAATAAACTGTATAGCCAATACCTCTCTTAGGTATAATCAAGACAGATACTGAAGTCAGCCTCTTCTTCAACTACTGAAATGAATGTTCATAGTCATCTTTCCACTCAAATCTAATACCCTTGCGCGTCAGACGAGTCATTGGCGCGACAAGACGAGAAAACCCCTCCACAAACTGACGATAGTACCTTGCCAATCCCGAGAAACTCCGAACCTCAAACACACTCTTTGGCCTTTCCCAACTCATAACAACGTCAATCCTAGAAGGATCCACAGATACTCCACTACCTGACACAACATGGCCTAGAAACTGCACCTCCTGAAGCCAAAACTCACACTTCGAGAACTAAGCAAATAAACAGTTCTCCCTCAAAATCTGTAACACAGTCTGTAGGTGAAAGGCATGCTCATTGTCAGAAGGTGAATAAATCAAAATATCATCAACAAACAACACAACAAACTGATCTAAATAAGAACTAAAAATGTGATGCACCAAGTCCATGAATGCCACCGGGGCATTCGTTACACCGAATGTCATAACCATGAACTCATAATGGCCATAATGAGTGCGAAAAGATGTCTTCGCCACATCCTCCTCCCATGCTCTCAATTGATGATAACCCGATCTAAGATCAATTTTTGAGAAACATCTCGAACCCCTAAGCTGATCAAATAAGTCATCTATACTTGACAATGGGTACTTGTTCTTGATAGTGACCCGGTTTAGTCTTCTATAATTCACACACAAATGCAATGTCCCATCCTTCTTCTTCACAAATAGTGCCGAAGCACTCCACAGAGAAAACTAGGATGAATAAAATCCATACCCTACAAATCAGTCAACTACTCCTTCAGCTCTCTCAACTCAGTTGGAGCCATACAGTAAGGTGAAATGGAAACAGGCATAGAGCCTGGGATAAGCTATATCGTGAACTCTATCTCTCATCTCGATAATAGACTAGTCAAGTTATCCAGGAAGACATCTGAAAACTCATCCATGACGGGTGGTAACACACTCTCTGTAGTCCCACTCCCATCTGCTACCAAACTAGCCAACATGTAATTATGACCTCCCCAACTCCTCGAGTCATACAAGGGTGAAAATAAGAAATTCCCATGATCTCCAGTGAAATAAAAGCTATCTCCCTCAGGAGTACACACTATCACTCTGCCCCTGTAGCAATCTATACTCACTCGAAAAACAAACAACCAATCCATCCCCCCAAAAAAAAAAATCAAAACTAGACATGAGAAATGAAGTCAAAATAAAGGATGTAATCAACTATCTTTATTGAGCAATCTCTATAGATCCTCGTCAATATCACACTACCCCCAATTGGGGTGTCAACATGCAATGGTGGGTCTAACCGACCTATGTCCAACCCCAATGTCATGGCAAGCATGGTAGATATAAATGAATAAGATGCACCCGAGTCTATCAGTACGCTGGCCTATGAACTAAACACAAGGAATGTACCTCGAATCACTGAAGGTCCAGAAGTAGATGCCTCTGGTGTGGCCACTGCATAAACACGACCCTAAGTAGTCTGGCCCAGCCTACCTCCCCCTCTCTATCCCTGCTGACCTTCTCCCCTCTATCCGGGAGCTTTAACACTCTATGCAGAGGGTGTAGATTGAAAATATGGTGTCGGAGGTCTATAACCGAACTATGGCTGTGTCAGAGGCACTTGAGTATGCTGATAGTAATGTGGTCTCTGTGACTTCTGTGAAGTCTGCCCCTGAGGACAGTTGGCCCTAACATGGCCCGTCTAGTAACAAGTGTAGCAAAGCTATGGAGCTCTCCACCCCTGACCCTGTACCGGTGGTGAAAATGACCCCTGACTCGATCGAGCTCCGTGCCCCTAGCTGGGATCTCTTTAGAGGCAATCGACCATTCTATGGCCAGATTGTCCACACTAATAACAAGTAAAGGGCCTCTGAGGTACTCAAGGGGCTAAAAACTGGGCAGGTTGCTGCGATGTCTATGCAAAAGAAGCACTAGTCTTGTACCTCTTCGCCGGTCCCCTACCATTGTAAACTAGGATAGATGTAGAAGCCTAAGCTGTAACTGCCCCATTCTGCGTCTGGGACTCTCTAATCCCTCTAAGATCGGCTAACTGCCTCTTAATCTTGGTGGCCCTGATGACTGCCTCATCGTAGGTCTCAATAATGTGGCCTGCCAGTCTATCCCTAATGGAGGTCTTCAACCCCCAAACAAAGTAAAGGACCCTTAATTGCTCCTCTCAAATAACATGTGGGGAAAATCTCCCAAATGTAGAAAACCGAGACTCATACTGAGTCACCGTCATGTCTCACTATAGGAGAATCACGAACTCATTCATATACCTAATCCGTGTGGTCTCGAGAAAATAGTGGTCATTGTATATGGCCACAAAGGCATCCCATCATTCCCTAAAACTGTCTATCTAGTTAGCAGCTACTCTCCACCACTGACTAGCCAACTTAATAAATTGAAAGGAGGCACACCTGATCCTCAAATGCAACTCCATGATCCCCTGTGAATTCAGGATCCTAGTGATATGCTTTAAGCACTCATCGGCTACTAGAGGGTCAGGCTGTCCAACAAATATAGGAGGTCTCATCCTCTGAAATACCTTCATCACGAAGGTATCTCTGGTCTCGCTACTTGCAGTCTTGGTATTCTGCATAGCTCGAAAACACTCTTGTGCAATGGCTGCCATATCTTTGGCGCCAATGGTTTGCTTCACCTCCTCTGCTGGGGCAGGTGCATAGCATTAGCAGGAGTAGGAGCAACGACCTCCTCAGCTGTGCTATGAGCGAGATCAACAGCTCGGGCCCTACCACGCCGCAATAGTGTAATCACTCTAGGCCTACCACGCCTAGGTACTAAAGGTCTAGCAGGAGTTCTCTCTGGTGGCATGTGTCTACAATTCAAAGAAAAAAAATATTAATACCTCTTTTCACATTAGACATAGGTATTTAAAAGAACATGAAGCATATACATTTCAACAACTCACACTTCACAAGAAACAACCACAACATGTCTTAAAATACACCAAACAAGTTCTTACACTTAACATAATGCTCATCAAAATTTAAAACCATGTGTCACGGCCCTATCGTGTTCAACAACACCCCACAGTCTCTAGGTATTCGAACCTAAGCTCTGATACCAAGTTCTTGCCTCAAATTTTCACAAACCCGGGGAGTGGGTGAAAAGGAAGAAGAAAAATAAATTAAAGGTCATTAGGTTGGATAAATTAATTTTTCATTCATTTTCCATGTTTTCCCAAAATTAAAATTTAAGACTTGCTAATTTAACTCAATTAAAATGGTCTTCTAACGTTGCTCAAGCATCTCTCCCAATTAATATTTAAAATAGTTTAAGTCATGTTTGAAAATGGCTTCCAAAGTAGCCCACCCAATGTCTATAAATAAGCCCTTGGATAATGGCCCAAATGGAAATGTCCTTAGAAATTGGCCAAGAGTAGGTCAACTATCCTACTTAAAATGGTCCTAGCAAGTGGCCAAACATGGCCTTGAAACATGACTAAAAAGTGTCCCAAGAAGATGCCCAACATGGCTTGATGTAATGGCCTAAAATAGCCTAAAATGGGCTCAAAAAAGTTATGGTCAACCATGTAATTAAATGGCCTTGAATTCCAGGTCATGAAATGTCATGACATGGCCAAAGCAGCGGTTGCACAGTAAGGCAAGGAAGTAGCACGCATGGGCAAGGCAGCAGTAGGCATGGGCAAGCAAGGTGTTGGTGTGAAGGCAGCACGCGGGGGAATGCACTTGGGTGGCTGGTTGCAACTTGGGCTGGTTTCTGCTATGCTTTACTGTAGCGACTGAAAGCTAATTTTCTGATTTCCTACAGAATTACTGTTCATGGCTACAAGCAAATGTCTCTGATTTTTACAGCAAATTTCCCTGTTTTCTTATTTTTTTTCCTAAAGTTTTTCAAGCTACTTTTTCTTCCATTTTTAGCCTATTTATTCAACGTTTCTAAACCCCCCATTTTTGACTTCCTTCCCACCTATTTAAAAGGTGTTTTACACACTTAACAAGTTTTTTNCAAGGCAAGGAAGTAGCACGCATAGGCAAGGCAGCAGTAGGCATGGGCAAGCAAGGTGTTGGCGTGAAGGCAGCACGCGGGGGAATGCACTTGGGTGGCTGGTTGCAACTTGGGCTGGTTTCTGCTATGCTTTATTGTAGCGACTGAAAGCTAATTTTCTGATTTCCTACAGAATTACTGTTCATGGCTGCAAGCAAATGTCTCTGATTTTTACAGCAAATTTCCCTGTTTTCTTATTTTTTTTCCTAAAGTTTTTCAAGCCACTTTTTCTTCCATTTTTAGCCTATTTATTCAACGTTTCTAAACCCCCCCTTTTTGACTTCCTTCCCACCTATTTAAAAGGTGTTTTACACACTTAACAAGTTTTTTAATTATTCATAAAATTTCAACATAACCTCCTTTGTTTTCTAAGCCTTTTTCCCACCTAATATTTAAAATATTTCATATGTACAAGTATATCACAACCCACCCTCACTCAGTGACCACAATCCATGTAAATTAAACATACATCCATTGTTTTCAACATACACATCTAGTTGTCTCAATATACACATGTGATACTCATTAAATAAAGATATCCTACATATCAATTGGGTTTACACTCTTACACTTTAAAATGGCCCAAGGTCTATAATCCACTACTTTTCCAAACTAAAATACATATCATTTGGGTTTATGCCCATACATACAAAATATGCCCCAAGGGCCAAATGTCCATTCAAGTCCATTTCCTCTCCTTCCTTTAAGACTTCCTCAAGACTTAAAGGAAGTCTCACCTGTAATATGATATCCCATGAATAGGTCAGCTCAACTACTGTTATGACAAAATGCTAATGTTAGGAACAAATTTAAGGCATGGTATGTGCAAGTCTACATTTTAAAAGCTATGACCTCGTGATCCCTCAATGCTATACAATGTTGATATGCATGACACACACATGCAACTCTATGGCACTCATGTCTCGCATCACGGTCCGCCCTCGTTAGCCCATGAGTACTATCATTGGCCAGATTTTAGGTTTTTCATCAAAGGATCTACNAAATATTTCATATGTACAAGTATATCACAACCCACCCTAACTCAGTGACCACAATCCATGTAAATTAAACATACATCCATTGTTTTCAACATACACATCTAGTTGTCTCAATATACACATGTGATACTCATTAAATAAAGATATCCTACATATCAATTGGGTTTACACTCTTACACTTTAAAATGGCCCAAGGTCTATAATCCACTACTTTTCCAAACTAAAATACATATCATTTGGGTTTATGCCCATACATACAAAATATGCCCCAAGGGCCAAATGTCCATTCAAGTCCATTTCCTCTCCTTCCTTTAAGACTTCCTCAAGACTTAAAGGAAGTCTCATCTGTAATATGATATCCCATGAATAGGTCAGCTCAACTACTGTTATGACAAAATGCTAATGTTAGGAACAAATTTAAGGCATGGTATGTGCAAGTCTACATTTTAAAAGCTATGACCTCGTGATCCCTCAATGCAATACAATGTTGATATGCATGACACACACATGCAACTCTATGGCACTCATATCTCGCATCACGGTCCGCCCTCGTTAGCCCATGAGTACTATCATTGGCCAGATTTTAGGTTTTTCATCAAAGGATCTACACCCTCATAATGTATAACACCAAGTGTTCAAGCCACGCCATGTTTCCAAGGATTCATGTATGTCAAGATGCTTTAATTTTTCTCAATGTAAATTCTATGGAACATTTCATCAACACATGACGTATAACTTAAAATATGCGTCATTCATAAAGTAAAACATAACTTCAAATTCACAATACTTTGTTTACATGAACATAAGTTAGAATATAATAATCCAACACATATGCAAGGTACACATTTATCATAGTAACAAATTGTCAAGAAACTGAAATAACACAAAAGTACCTAAACTACTAACTCTAAGTTTTCAAAGCAACTACCACCTAAGTGATTTTCTAACATTAAGTAAACACCTAAATCACTCAATCAACACATAGAAAGACAAAGAAACTTAAATTTATTCCTAAATTAGCAAAATATCATTCCTAAAATGGTTTTTTTCAAACCGAGGGAGTTGTGTTCGCTATGCAGCCAAACCAACTAGTGAGAATATAATCCTTATTGAGAGGAACAACTTCCTAGAAGGGAGCCTTATAAGAATCTTGGCCTAGGAGTTTGTTTTGGTGATTTGAAGCTTGGAGAACCTAGGGTTTTTCTTCACTTTATCTCCATGAACGTGTTCTTCTCTTTCTCCAGACCAAAGAATGATATTTTTAGTGGAGGGGCAAAGGTGTAAAATAACCCTTTTGCCCTTAATGAATTCAGGACCTCGTTATACTATAATCCGTCTCGAAATTTCTCAATTCGATATTTTGATTTAATCAAAGTTCTTAAAGTTATTTTAAATGAAAATTTTCAAAAGAAAAAAATTTTCGCCTGTGGCCGGGTTTGACCGGTTCCACTTGGGATGTCATTTTGGTCTAATTTTTGAAATAATTTTTGTTTAAGCTCAAATTTACACAGTCGGTGTATTTTAACATTCTAAGCATGTTTCTCTTCTATAAAAATACTCAAATTATGCTCCTAAATATGACTTATGCCTAAATAATGTATATGTAGTGCCCTACCGACAAATGATACATAAATAGTGCCCTTCTGGTAAAACAAAAAATTTATCCTCATTTTTCTGATCTCTACATGATGTATTTCAGTCATTTTATGAGTGAATTAGTTTAGTATGGGGACATTTCTTTTTTTGACATCTAAGGTTGTATATGATTTGCTACAACATATGATTTGTTACAAGAAGCACATGAAATATAGTGAGCTTGTGGTGTGATATCCAAGTGTAACTCCATTTTTGTATTTTTTGGAATATAATGGCATGCTAATGTGACTTTTTAATGTTCTTCAAACAATTGACATCATAATGAAGGAGTCACAGTTTGAATAACTAGACAATGTTACAAAAATAGGAAGAACGACTCCATTCCTAATTTGTAAGAGAGTGACATGGTAAAGTGATATTTTATTTTTTGAATTGTTTGGCACCCAAATATTTCTTTGACATACAATTGTTTAATTTTGTAAAAGTGTGGCATCATTAAAAAAGTTCATGATATGAACCTTTTGGCTCATAATCAACACTTTCTATCTTAAATTTGTGGTGGTTGTATTGCAGTCATTTTAGGAGTGAATTAGTTTAGTATGAGGATTTTTCTCTTGTAACATCTACTGTTTTATATGCTATTCTACAACATACGATTTGCTATATGAATCACATGAAATAGAGTGACATTGTAAAGTGACATCCAAATATCACTTTATTTTTTTTGGGAAATAGAGTGATATATTAATGTGACTTTTTAATATTGTCAAAGTCACTTAAACTATAATGAAGGAGACATAGTTTGAATAACTAAATTTCTAATTTGTGATAGAGTGACATGGTAAAGTGACATTTTACTTTTTGAATTGTTTGGCACCTGACATTACATTGACATACACAGTTGTTTAATTTTACAATAATGGGACATCATATTTATGAGCCTTGTGATAATAAAGTGACATAATATTGTGATAACATTTATAAAATGAATGAATGGCCTAAAATTATTCATACAAAAACCTTTTTTAAAAAAAAAAATCAAAACAATATAATCATACCATGCACCACATTTGTGTAATGGATTCATAACTTCCTACATGCACAACACAAAAATATTATAATGTGTACAATATAGTTACAAGTTAGGGTTAGAAATTATAATGTCCACTAATTAACATAACAGACTAAATATCAATTGATAATCACGGTACCGTAAAATATGAAAAAAAATAACAGACAATAATTTAAATTAAATTAAACCAATGACCAATGTCATCAAATTGTAATGGTTACCAAATATAATGGCTCATTACTTGTTTTCTTGTTGTTACTACTAAAACGGCCACAATGACTACAATGAATATACCTAATGAGTTCACCCCTCGATCTTATTCTTCGCTTCCTTGGTCGCCAAGGTTGCTTTTTAGTTGATGGAGTCAATATATCAACAACTTCCAATGAAAAATCTAGACGACCAAGTGTAGGGGTTGGGAAGATAGGTTCAACATACGACTTCCTGTATGTGCTCACATGATAGTAATAATTAACAAATTTATTTTTATTCCGGCCACTCTTTTGTATGGCAGATACTGCATATGAACAAGTGAACCCATTAATCTGCCACTAATGACATGTGCATGTGTCATTTACAATGTCAATAGACACCGAAGGGTATGAAATCACTTTGTACACATCATTGTTTGAAACACGTACAAACCAAGATCTTCTTTCATCAAATGCAATCTACAATTTTGCATCCATATTTAGACATAAATTACCATTCTAGTGGACGATGTCTTCATCCTACAACCCATTAGATTCATAAGTTGTCCCTTTCTAGTGTCAATCATGCTAGTAATCGGTAGATGTTGTGCTTTTACAATCCAAGCATTAAAAGACTCGGCTTCATTAGACGACATTTCACCATAACGATTATCTCGAAAATAAGCATCGACCCAATGTTCAAAGGGGAGATTTGCCAGAAACCTGTCAACATTAGGACCACTTTCGCGTTTTAAAGCACCAATCTTGTCATTGAAAAAAGATATTGTCGGTGCATAAGTGCACTCACATAGCAGAAATACCATATGCTTCCTGAATATGTTGGGAAAACTCCCACTACCAAATTTGTCTCTCAAATTTACCTTCAAATGTTGGCAAAAGGTATGATGAGCATTCGGGAAAACTTTTGGTATAGCCTCCAATAAACCAATGTTTCGATAAGAAACAAACGTAATCTCCCGTGTATGATCTACAATCTCGATAAGCTGTTGTAGAAACCAAAGCCAATTTGACTCATTTTCAAAATTAACCACTACAAAAGCTAGTGGGAATAAACCTGCAACATATAATATAATAATTTATAATTCTGCTTAAACTGTGAAACCAACACAACAATGACAACAAATAGTAACAGAGACAAAAAATAGTAACACTAAATCTGAATTGAATTGTTTTTTTTTTAAATTGTACCTTGGTTTCCATCTTTGTCAGTTGTCTAAATAATATTTTCTTTGTATCTATCTTTCAAAAATGTTCCATCAACAAATAATAATGGATGACAATAATCAAAATCTTCGATGCATGCCTTAAATGACATGAATAACCTTTGAAAACGATTAGACTCCCGATCACAATCTAAAACTAAATGGCTGCAAAGGTTGTTACCATTTGTAGCATCAACATTCCAACATAATTGTTTGTACGATAAATTATGATTAGCAAAAACCATTTCTCTTATTTTTTCAACACCCATCCATGCTCGATCATAAGATATTATTAGACCATAGTCTGAATTAAAATCATCAACAACTTCAACGGGGCGAGTAGTGCTCTTTTCATGAACGTGACCAACAATCAAGTCCGCAATTAGATTAGAATTGAGCTGCTTGTTTTGTACTATACATAGAGCAGCCCCATATGTGTGTTTGTTATGCAATTTTCTTATGTAGAAAAAACCATTTATCTTCTGGATAGTTGCATTAGTACGCCACCCACATCCAATGGAATACTTTGAAGCACACTTTATGATAATCCTTTCTTTACAATTTTTAACATAATTAAATTTAAATCCAACCTTGATTGAGTATTTGCAAAGAACATTACGAATCTATGACACACCACCTTCTAACATGTTCTTCATATCTATATTATTGTGCAAAATGCAATTTGGATGCCCTGGGATAGAGTATGATAGCCCAACAACAATATTTGTCAAACCATCCCATGTGTCACGGATACCACACACAACGTCATCTAACATTGAACCAATAAAAAATCTGAGCACTGATGTCTCACTACCATACCTGCATACCATTATTACGATATCCTCCATTGCTCTTCTTGTCATTGTTTTCACAAGAATGAATACAAATCAGTCAGTACAGTACAAAACCCCGTGACATAAATATGACAGATAAATACCATATGCAATTCCTATAACCACAAATTATTAAGCAAAAAAATTCACAACAACATTCATATAGTTGAATACATAATCCCTTTGAAGAATAAAAAACAAAAACATCAATCTATGTTTTTGCTGGGTAATATTTAGTCTTCAAACGTTTAACAAAGGCTAATTGAAATAATTATATGAGTATGATTGACATCAACTCATTGTGAAATTAAAAATGCAACAAAAAAAGAACCTAAATTGTGAAAATACTAGAAAATTGATGACCCCTCTTCTTGAAGACGGATAATGGGTGTCAGTGGCTGTTTGACAAAGATGGATACGAAAAAGGAAGATATGAAAAAGAATGATTATAGTTTGAATCAATATACAATGAAAACGTTAACTGCCAAAAAGATTAATTGCTCATTAAAATAGGAAACCATTCGGTCAATATAAACAAAATCAAGAAAAAAAAAAAAGAAACTACTAAATATTGCATAAAATAAGTAAAGGACATTTAGGTACTACTAAAATATGCAAATTTGAAAGTACTTGGCCACTAAATGTTTTATAGAAAGTGTACTTACTAACTTACAAGTTTGGGCAAAAGACTTTTCCAAGAATATTTCTACAAAAGTGTACCTCCCACAATTTTGCCTATTTTTTTACCATGGGTTTAGATGTTACTTCCTTTTCCTCTAATTTTCTATTTAAGGCATATATGTCAAATGGATTCAAAGTAGGGTTGTCAATGGATCGGATCTAAATATGTTCAAATCGAACTGGATCCAAATCTAATAAAATTGAGTTTCAAATCCGATTTGTTTGCCCGATGAATTTCAAAATCTTAATCCATATTCACATCCATTAATAATCGGAGATCCGATCAAATTACCCGATTCAATCTAAAAATTTGACTCCCAATAAAATTTTATAAAAAATAATAATTTTAGCAAAAACCTAATTTAATCAACTAATCATTTTATTCAATAATTTTTGTTTAATTTCATGTCAATCTCATTAATAATCTAACTAAGGATGTATGTGTATACAATAATTTTTCTCCATTATATAATTTCATTTCCACCATCATTCAAAAATATTTTTGTGTACCAAACGCAGCGTAAGAAGTTAAATCTCTTAAAAAGATGCACCTTAAGCCGTTGTTCTTTTTTTTTTTTTCTCAGTAAGTAGCTTAAGATGATGTTCTTATTTAGTCACGATCCTTCAAAAGGTATGCCATGGGTGATTACTCAAGCCCTTGTGAAGAACTCTTGTCAATTCACAAGCCTTCCCATTACGCGATGACGTGGGGCATTTTGAAAACCTCCTTTAGCTTGGATTATTGATAACGTTTGGAGAACTAAACTAGTAACTATGATTGTTTATACTTGTAGTTCAATAATTGACCTATTTATAATATTAAAAAGACAGAGTATTTTTCAAAATTTTTAAATTAAAATCAACTCTCTCAATTTAAAAAAGCAGGAGAATGACTAGAACTTAATTAAAGTTTAGATAAATGGTTCATATCTCATCTAACTCCATCCAATCTAATCTAATAGCTCACAATTAGGAATGACAATGGACCAAAAAAAAATGGGTATTCGTCCAAACTCATTTTGTTTGGACCCGGGATGGACCATCCATATTGGACAGTGAATGTACACGGGAATACCCATATAAACCCGTGCGAAGATGGAAGTGGGAATGAACTGAAACTTATCTCTGCCCTTCCCTACTAAACCCAATATATATATATATCGTACTCCACCCACCCGCACATTCTTCTTTTTACAAAAAAAAAAATTATTTTTTATTTTTTATTTTTTTGGGATCTATTTCTTGTATAATGGAGTAGTATCCGTCTTGCAGATCCATTTGCAAGGTTTTATGAGTTTTTTTTTTCTTAAAAGCATATAAATTAATTGTTATGGGTGGGGGACAGTGGCAAAGACGGAAATCAAAATTTACCCACGTGGCGGGGATGGGGATTAAAATTTTCCTCACTTCAAGGGTGGATTAGGGGTGATGAATATTTTTGAAGCGGATACGAAGTGGAGACTACTGCCCTATCCCCGCCCCAGTCCACTATCTTCCTAACTCACAATCCATCTATCCCAAAACCCAAATCCCGCCCAAAACTTAAAACCCACTTACACGTCACCCAAAGCCCTCTCTCTACACGTCTCTCTCGCTCTTCTCAGCTATGTCTCAACTCATCGTCAGCCAACCCACTAGTGATGACCATTCACCCCAGGTAAGATCCTCTCTGTCTCTGTCTGTCTCTCTCTCTCCATTGTTAGCTACACCACCTCCCTTACCATCGCCAGTGACACCACCTTTCTCTAGCTGTCGTCGCCACCACACAACCACCATCTTAGGTAAATTTCTTTCCCACCTCTCCCCTTCGCTCCACCCCCAAACCCAAACCCTCCCCTCTGTCATCTCTATAAACTCCTCCCCCTTTGTTTTTACACATACCCACACCCACACCCACACCCACCCCNTTATTTAGTCACGATCCTTCAAAAGGTATGCCATGGGTGATTACTCAAGCCCTTGTGAAGAACTCTTGTCAATTCACAAGCCTTCCCATTACGCGATGACGTGGGGCATTTTGAAAACCTCCTTTAGCTTGGATTATTGATAACGTTTGGAGAACTAAACTAGTAACTATGATTGTTTATACTTGTAGTTCAATAATTGACCTATTTATAATATTAAAAAGACAGAGTATTTTTCAAAATTTTTAAATTAAAATCAACTCTCTCAATTTAAAAAAGCAGGAGAATGACTAGAACTTAATTAAAGTTTAGATAAATGGTTCATATCTCATCTAACTCCATCCAATCTAATCTAATAGCTCACAATTAGGAATGACAATGGACCAAAAAAAAATGGGTATTCGTCCAAACTCATTTTGTTTGGACCCGGGATGGACCATACATATTGGACAGTGAATGTACACGGGAATACCCATATAAACCCGTGCGAAGATGGAAGTGGGAATGAACTGAAACTTATCTCTGCCCTTCCCTACTAAACCCAATATATATATATATCACGTACTCCACCCACCCGCACATTCTTCTCTTTACAAAAAAAAAAATTATTTTTTATTTTTTATTTTTTTGGGATCTATTTCTTGTATAATGGAGTAGTATCCGTCTTGCAGATCCATTTGCAAGGTTTTATGAGTTTTTTTTTTCTTAAAAGCATATAAATTAATTGTTATGGGTGGGGGACAGTGGCAAAGACGGAAATCAAAATTTACCCACGTGGCGGGGATGGGGATTAAAATTTTCCTCACTTCAAGGGTGGATTAGGGGTGATGAATATTTTTGAAGCGGATACGAAGTGGAGACTACTGCCCTATCCCCGCCCCAGTCCACTATCTTCCTAACTCACAATCCATCTATCCCAAAACCCAAATCCCGCCCAAAACTTAAAACCCACTTACACGTCACCCAAAGCCCTCTCTCTACACGTCTCTCTCGCTCTTCTCAGCTATGTCTCAACTCATCGTCAGCCAACCCACCAGTGATGACCATTCACCCCAGGTAAGATCCTCTCTGTCTCTGTCTGTCTCTCTCTCTCCATTGTTAGCTACACCACCTCCCTTACCATCGCCAGTGACACCACCTTTCTCTAGCTGTCGTCGCCACCACACAACCACCATCTTAGGTAAATTTCTTTCCCACCTCTCCCCTTCGCTCCACCCCCAAACCCAAACCCTCCCCTCTGTCATCTCTATAAACTCCTCCCCCTTTGTTTTTACACATACCCACACCCACACCCACACCCACCCCACCCCACCCCCAAGGTCTCCTTTTTTGCGCCACCCCCACCCCCAAGCATTCTATGCTAATTCTTCCCTTCCTTACCCACCCATAGGTACATGGAAAAGAAGCTGCAAATTTGGTGAGTTTTGCTACAATTTTTTTTGTGGTTTTGCTGCAAGGGTTTAATTTTTTTTCCAGTTATACTACAATTTTTATTTTGATGTTTATTTAAATGAATTTGATTTGAATATGCAATTATTGATTGCATAACTATACAAGTATGAAATTTCTTTTAATAATTTTTTTTGAGTTTCAGATTAGACCCAACTTTGTCAATATGGTTTCTATTCAAATGCCTAGATAAGGTCATCTAAATTTCTCTTTCCTTTCTTTTGTTCAGAATATGGATTTATGTTTAATGTTACTAATTTTTCGATTTCCTTTCCTTTCTTTGTGGCAAAACTCTTCGAATTACATTGAGAACTTTGTCAAACAACTTCCAACTGTTAATTGGTTATTGGTAACAACCCCCTTCTCGAAGTTTGAAGTTCCATCCACTGCACTCACTGATCCACGTTTATTAAACCTCTAGTGAGTTTTGTGAATTATTGTTATCAATTCTAATTGTTTTCGACTGTAATTAGGTTCAATTTGAAGCTCCTTATACCACTTTGAAGCATTTCTCTCTCTCTCTCTCTCATGACTCATACACACATGCAAACAACTCAAATTGAGTATGGAATTTATATTATTTTGGTAGTCTTAGAATTGTTTTTGATGGATATGGGGTTAAATTTATGAGTGACATTGATTGAAGAATGTTTTTGTGAATGAGGCGTTGATTCTTCTATCTCACACCACCATTGTCATAGGATATTTATGGTGGGTTTCTTCTTTTTAGTTGGGGTTTGTATAGGTCAAGTTTTTTTAATTTAAATTTGTCTCTCGGGTTTAGTTTAAGTTTGTGTAAAACTAAATATGTAGTTTATGGTTGTCTAATCAAATTGTCGCATGTATTTTTTGCATTTGAATATGTTTTAGGTTCTTTATTGCGGTTATTTGTTGTAGTGTTAGGATTATGTTTGTTTCCTCCTGATTAGACTTGTAGTTGTAAAAGAAAAACTAAATTTCACTTTGGCTAAGAGAAGTTTTGAACACTACTGATCTAGAGATAGGTAACTGAGCTTTGCTATAGATTTACTTCTACCAGATAAAGGATTCATTGTAGCTGAAAGTAAATAAGCTTGAACAAGTTTTATCTTTTGAAAAACAAAAAACTTGGGCAAGTTTTTTTTTTGCCTTGATGTTAGTCATTTGTTTTCTTGGGCAGAGTCGTGGTCTTGAAATTCAGACTTGCTTTGATGGGAGCTGCTCTGTTGGGGAGTTTAAGCATGGGTTCAAGCATGGCCATGAGTGTAATCATTTCGAGTGAAATTTTTGCTTCATAACTTGAATTATTGATTTCCTTGATTTACAGTTTGAGCTCTTCGAACTTATTATTTTTGGATCGTATTTGACAAAGGGTGAAACTCAATTCGCAATTTGTATTGCTTCAATTTCAAAACTTCAATAAGTGATTTTCTTGATTTTTTGATCAAGAAGATTATTGAATTTCTTGATTTATGGTTCGAGTTTTGATTTTCTTGTAGATTGGAATGATTTCTGTGTGGTTTGATCACCACTCAACAGGGCAAAGTGGTGATTTTAATTTACATGTGCCTAACCTTTAGAAAAAGTTTTTATGTTTTGAAAATTGGATCTGTAGTTAAAAAACTTTTGTAATTTGTATGCTTATTCCCAAATGTGTACATCCGTAAGATAACATAAGGATTTGACAATTTTTAAGTGAAATATGTGTTTTGAACTGTGGATGAAGCAAATAATAATAATAATAATAATTATGGTTGTGTTCAATGTCTCAGCGGTTGAACCACTAAGTTTAGTGTTATTAATTTAGTCGAATGATTAGAACAATTGGATTGAGATGGAAAATTTATTATTTTGTTGTAACATCCAAGGTATAAATAGTTGTTTTGCATAAAAATTGAGTTGTACAACTTAATTTACAATAGCTCGGAGTTTTTTTTTTTTGGGTCCTTAATCACACCACTCAATCACGCTTTTTTGCCCAAATATTTCTCTAATTTCTCTCTTCCCTATGTCCTCTCTCCAATGAAAGTTTTTGTTGAGACCATTATGTTTTTGCTAAAATCCTAGAGGAACCAATCTATGTTTTTAGCTAATTACTTGGTTCATCAACTTTTTTTGTTTGTTTTTTTTTATGTTGCTTTAGACATAGAATGGGGCTAATATTTGCTGAAACATTAGAAAATTTGGAGATGAGAGAGGCACAAAATTCATAAGTCCTGATTTTTTAATAAGTTGAGGGAGAAACATAGCTTAGATGATGAAGTTACGTATATGTGTTACACACTGTCGAAGGTGTATGTGTGTATGTGTGAGGGGAGAGAGAGAGAGAGATGTGGTTGGTTATTGCTTTTCTATGAAGAAAGATGGTTTGAGTAATTTGGGAACATCAAGTGGATAGTGTGACTGGTCTATATTATGTTACCATTAATAATGTTGGGTGATTGACATGACTTAAACACATAGGGTATGTTTGATAACGTTTTCGTTTTTCATATTTTCAAAAAAATAAAAAACAGAATTAGTTTTGGGTTTTTTTTTTTTTTTTGTGATTAAAAGTTGAAACACAAAACATGTTTGAATGCAATCTTTTTTTTAGAAATCTAAAAACTAAAAAAGAAAATATGTTTGGTAACTATTTTATTATTTCATATATTTTACATTTATTTTAATTCCTGATAAAACACATCCACATGATTATATAGCAATATATCCATCAACTCATAAAACAGTGCAGAATACATTAACCCAAAATATTAATACATCAAATGTATCAATACATCAAAATATTATTCATATNAAAATTTGGAGATGAGAGAGGCACAAAATTCATAAGTCCTGATTTTTTAATAAGTTGAGGGAGAAACATAGCTTAGATGATGAAGTTACGTATATGTGTTACACACTGTCGAAGGTGTATGTGTGTATGTGTGAGGGGAGAGAGAGAGAGAGATATGGGGTTGGTTATTGCTTTTCTATGAAGAAAGATGGTTTGAGTAATTTGGGAACATCAAGTGGATAGTGTGACTGGTCTATATTATGTTACCATTAATAATGTTGGGTGATTGACATGACTTAAACACATAGGGTATGTTTGATAACGTTTTCGTTTTTCATATTTTCAAAAAAATAAAAAACAGAATTAGTTTTGGGTTTTTTTTTTTTTTTTGTGATTAAAAGTTGAAACACAAAACATGTTTGAATGCAATCTTTTTTTTAGAAATCTAAAAACTAAAAAAGAAAATATGTTTGGTAACTATTTTATTATTTCATATATTTTACATTTATTTTAATTCCTGATAAAACACATCCACATGATTATATAGCAATATATCCATCAACTCATAAAACAGTGCAGAATACATTAACCCAAAATATTAATGCATCAAATGTATCAATACATCAAAATATTATTCATATTCTACCAAATACACAAGTACACCATAATCACTTCACTAAAATTCCAACAAGTAATACAAATACCAAAAACACTAACGCACAACACACAATGAAATTACATCCAACAAGTAAGCATAAAAAGTATGATCCAGTTCCTCTTTCTCCTTCCTAAATTGGCTTGTGGGTTCACAATTTCTGAGTCATCTTTGTGTGTATTGTACTCATCAACCCAAATGAAACAATTAGCATGATCATGCTATCTTGGACAACGATAAAAAAGGCGACCATTGTTTCTTATTGTCTGTGTGATAAAGACATTGATATTACCATATCCACATGAGCATGGAGGTCCAATTGGTGCCATGGCAAAATTCCTGTTTCAATAATATTAATCACGACGAATTAGACATAATAGTTTGTTCAACATAATATTGAAAGTGAAGAAAAAGTATAATGTCATTCTAAGTAAGACATATATCAGTGATGAATTGATTCCCACAATTGATCCGCAATGCCATTTCTAACATGAGCTATTTCACGCAACTAACTTGGCGTTATATTTATTACAATTGGTGCTTGTGAACTAGATCCTGCACCACCTTTACCATCAGTAACATCTTCCCTTCATTTAAAGTCAATAAACAACTGATCTTGTGAAGAGTGACTTCTAATAAAGTTATGGATTGTACAACGAGCTGTGAAAATATATTTTTGTGTGGTTATGGGATAAGGTGGCATTAGTTTGAGAATGAGAAAAAGAGACTTAAAAACACCAAAGCAACGTTCAATTATATTTCGAAGTGATGAGTGATGGTAATTGAACAACTCCTCTTTGTCAGTTGGTTGGCAACTCCTACCTCTATAATCACGTAAGTGTAAACCCCCACACTTTTATTTTAATATGTAGTAAGTAAATATATGAAATTTTTTTTTGTAATCGAACTTGTATCAACNTACACTTATTTTAATATGTAGTAAGTAAATATATGAAATTTTTTTTTGTAATCGAACTTGTANCACACTTTTATTTTAATATGTAGTAAGTAAATATATGAAATTTTTTTTTGTAATCGAACTTGTATCAACTATGTTTGATGTCCAAATGTATGTTGTATTAGTTTGGGTTGGTTTTGGAAGGGTTTGAAATGGATTAGAAATGAAAAACAAAGGAAACAGGCAAAACTGAATCGAACGTACCGGTACTGCGTATCGGTATGCTCGGAAGTTACCGTACCGGTACGCTCGGTAAGTTCCAGAAATTTTAAGTCGCGATTTGGGATCCACTTTTCACCCTATAAATACATAATGACGCCTCCATTAGTCCCATTTCAACACCTCAAACCCTAGAAAACCTTAGAGAGGAAGAAAGGAAGAGAAAAACACAAGATCAAAGGGAATTTGCGCCTTGTATTGAATCAAAATCCTAGATTTCTTCAAGAACACCAAGGTAGGGGTTTCTCCTATTCTCTTACATTGAGGCTAGGGCATATATATTTGTATTCTTTTGACTTTAAATCTTGTATGTATGCTATGAAATCTTTGATTCTTGAAATTCTTGCAAATATTACCATGTTTTAAACAATGTTTTGGTTGAATAACCATTAAATCTCTTTTCTTGCCATGAAACCCTAGTTTTCAAGATAAATGGATTTTTCTCTTGATTTTTCCTTCGTTCTTAATTTCAAAAACTCTAGTGCTTTGTATTGAATAACAAATGATATTTGTGATGATCTCTTGCTTATTTCTTAAGTTATGCTTTTGTAATGCAAATTGTGGAAATTGGAGATTTTGGATTTCATTGTGATTTGAAAAAAAATATTTGTGATTACATCTCTTGTATGGTTGTTGTGATGGACTTGAATTGCATTCGAGCACTGCCGTAGAATATTAGAAGTTAGTCTATCCCAGTGGGGGTGAGATAATTTCCTAACACTTATAATAGTTAGTTGTTTGTGAGAGCAACCACTATTGTTCATGTAAGATCGAGACTAAGGGATGATATACCTTTCTTGGGAAGGATTCATCAATGCCGTGAGAGATAGTATACGCTCTTTCTAAAATATTTGGGAATTATGTGATTGGGTTGGGTGAACGAGGTAGAATCGGGGTGTAGATTCATAGGAAATAAGTAACATACATGAGAATATGAGATGATGCTATTGCATGAATTAATTGATTTCTTCACTCGTTTATTCCTTTCATTTAACTTATTGCTATGGTGTAAACTTGAGATCGAATTGTCCCTATTTTTCCTCAAAAGCTATGTCTATGATATTTGTAAAATGAGACCGACTGTTTTGCATGCTTTCTAAACTTTGTTTGACTTTGGGAGAATGTTGCTATAGAGCTTAGTGCTCACCCCCTACAAACAACATATTTTTCAGATTATGTGCTAGAGGAGGAGCTAGAAGTAGATGAACAAGCATATTGGGAAGCTCCAATAGAGGGGAACGTGGAACCCGAGGTGGACGTCTAGAGTTATATCCTCTCCTGTTCTAGACTAGGGAATTTATTTTGAGACTATGTAAAGTCTAACCTTTTATAATTCTGCTGCAAATTAAATTTGATTCTTTTGGGATGTAATTGTTATAGCCTGACATATTCTTTTGGATATAATGACCATGGATGACCTATTCTTTTGGGATGATATTGTTAATGTTATATTTGATGAATGAGAGGTTCTTTAATGATGAATTTATTTAGTTGCTCTCATGCGTTGAATGGTTTAGATTGTGATGTCGTCCAAGGTGGCTTTGGGGATGTTATAGTAAGTGATATCTCTTATCGTGACAAGGGGACAAAAAACCTGACATGTTTGTATAACCCGAATCCACAACATAATATTTATCTGTAAAAAATATATTTCATTGTAAAACAAAGTCTTGGATTTGTACAAATTACTTTTTTGAAATCTGCAGATAAATTTACCTCTTGGCGGCATTGAAAATTTGTTTGCTGGATTAGTGACACACTCTATAAAAACTCTTGAGTCATGCATCGTACCTTCCCACCCACTCAATACAACTACAAATTGCATGTCAAATGAACATGCACACATAACGTTCTGAGTTGGTACAGTTTTCTTTTCACGGTATAGTACTTGTTGGTTTACTAGAACACGTGCATCAACATGAGTGCCATCAATTGCACCAACACAATTCTACCATGACAAACATATATCTCAAATACCATCAATTGCACTAAAACATATATTTTTTTATATCATATGAAGATACAATAATACTTTCAGTTACCTTAAAAAATTGATAATAGTGATGATTGAATCTAATCTGAGGTTGAATGACTCCAAAATTTGGGGGCTGTATGATATCAATTCCAAGCCTACAAACTGCCTTCAACACATGCTTGAAATATTTGGAGATTTTGAATTTTAGCCTACAGACTACCTTCAATAATACTTTCAATTACCCGAATGTTGAAACCTTTTAGTTACTCTGCGATTTTNATTTGAAATCTGCAGATAAATTTACCTCTTGGCAGCATTGAAAATTTGTTTGCTGGATTAGTGACACACTCTATAAAAACTCTTGAGTCATGCACCGTACCTTCCCACCCACTCAATACAACTACAAATTGCATGTCAAATGAACATGCACACATAACGTTCTGAGTTGGTACAGTTTTCTTTTCACGGTATAGTACTTGTTGGTTTACTAGAACACGTGCATCAACATGAGTGCCATCAATTGCACCAACACAATTCTACCATGACAAACATATATCTCAAATACCATCAATTGCACTAAAACATATATTTTTTTATATCATATGAAGATACAATAATACTTTCAGTTACCTTAAAAAATTGATAATAGTGATGATTGAATCTAATCTGAGGTTGAATGACTCCAAAATTTGGGGGCTGTATGATATCAATTCCAAGCCTACAAACTGCCTTCAACACATGCTTGAAATATTTGGAGATTTTGAATTTTAGCCTACAGACTACCTTCAATAATACTTTCAATTACCCGAATGTTGAAACCTTTTAGTTACTCTGCGATTTTGTTCTCTATGGCATATAGTGAGCATAAATATAGCAACTTGCTCTTGAATAGTGAGGTATCTAAAATGTTGTAATCCTCTATTTTTTAGTTCTTCGCAAAACAACACAAAGACTGGTGGATCCATTCTAAATTGGTTGAAACACCATCTTCATGTCCATTAATTAATTCCAATACTTATTCGTGCTCCCTAAGTTTAGATGTTCTACATGGAAGTGGTCTTAAATTTTGACTAAAGTAATGATCTACTGCTATTTTAGTCATGACAATACCCATCTCATCATCACTATCAAATATCAATTTTATCTTAGATCTGAAATAATAGAGTATGGATTTACAAAAATAAGCTCTTGATCTAAACAACATCATCATAGATTGGAAAAAAAATGTAGACTTTTGTAGAGAAAAGGGACCTTACAACTTTGCTGGAGTTATAGAGATCGCTAGAATTGTAGGAGCTGGAAGAGCTTCATCTGCCTTGGACGAGATGCAGGAGCTTTGTCTGGTGTTAGCCTCTTCGTCTTCCTTGGAGGAGTTGAATGAGATTTTTTCATCTAGGTTGAGGCTCTTCACCTAAGAAAAGAGAGTTTTTGGCAATTTATAGGGTAAGAAAAATAATCCATTATTTTGCTGAGTGTTCGAAGTCCATACCTCATTAAAATGGGTTAGACTGTCCTCCTGTTTTGGTTTTTTTATGTTTTCAAAAATATTCTTTTTGATGTTTTTATATTTTAGCCTTGGTTTTAAAATGGAACAGTTAAAATAATCAAAAACATTCACCAAACGTCTTTTTTTTGGCCATAAAGTGAAAAACAAAAAATAGAAGGTTACATAACGGCACCATAGAGTTTAATTAAAATTTGAGTTTTGGTTCATTGGAGATGTTGATCGAAAAGATCAATGTTGAAGGCGTTGATTTGCGGGGTTATGGATGGACAGTTCTCAAATCCTTTTAGAGTTTCAGCTAATTTGTTTTATAATTTCATAGTTCATTTGTGCTATGAATTGACGTTAGTGTTCTATGATCTTTGTTTTTTTCTTTGACAATGGCTTGCTTTTTGGTAAACAACTAAATAAGCTTTCAGTTGAAACAACAAAGAATGAGGTGAAATTTACCACAATTTTTTGCTCATTCAATTCTGTAATCCATATTATTTTTCTTATTTCATTACTAATACTTTGGTGATAGTTACTCTTTCTACACATCGAAAAGTGTTCTTTGATTGATAGTTATCATGTACGATTAAAGCATNCAAAACTTTGGTGATAGTTACTGTTTCTACACATCGAAAAGTGTTCTTTGATTGATAGTTATCATGTACGATTAAAGCATACTTTGAATAATACTTTTGTAGGTTGTCTATATTACTATGCAAATAACATTTTATAAGTTGTCTATATTTCTTGATGTCCTATTTTTAGAGGAAACTTTCAAACTTTGTCAAAATTGTGTAAAAGAACAAAAAAATATTTTGATTAAATATAGACGATTTTTTTATCCAGCATAATATAATGTCTTTATGAGAATATTCATATTGGTAATACTTGGTTAAGCATATATGCAAAATGTTGTTGTGTTAAGGAGGCAATTTAGCTTTTCTGCTTAATGCGTGTCCATGTTCAATGTTTGATTTTTTTTTGAGTCCCCAATCAATGTTCGATTTTTTTTGAGTCTACAGTCAATATTCAATGTTTTTATGAATTGCATAGTACTTTTAGGTATGAGTTATCGCTATCTATAAAAATAAGATACAACCTAAATTGAATCAGTTAGAACATAGAAATACCTAGACACCACTACTCACACATGAATTTGTGCATGCACTCCTTGATATTTACAACCGACCAACTAAATTTAGAATCAACGATGATGTACAACATTTATTTTTCATCTTTGATTGTGTTCAAGTTTAGTTTTCACTTTTTTTGAATTATATCGTGCCTTTAGATTCAGGTTAAAGTCCATTCCTATCAAACATTTGTGTGGTGGTGACTCCTAACTTCAAAGAAGATGAAGTTGAAGGAAGTTGTTTCTCTCTTTGTGCACGTGTGTTCTGTGTGTATAGTTTGCATGTATTTAGTTTCCATATTTAGTGCAGCAAACTAATTACACATTGTTATGAGGATATATTTGATTTGATATTAATTGATGGTTGGGTATAGAATTGAGTTGTGATGTATGATGATTGTGACGGAAATATAATTGAATTGTGGTGATACGGGGCATTATGATAATTAGTATAGATTATTGTGAGTTCTATAGAGAGAGTGAGATTTTCTTGGACTCTTATTTTTGGAGGAAGCTTTGTCGAAACTTCTAAAAAATTAGTGGGGACTAGATTAATTTTAATTTATTTAATTGAAGCAAATGATGTAAAAACTATAGATTTCACAAGAACCCGACAATAGGATTGGGTCAATGGGTAACTAGTTCAATAGTTGGATCATTGGTTGAACCAGTGATATAATAAAAAATAATAATAGTTATAATAATAATACTAAATATGCTAAAAAATAAAATTTTTATAAAAATAACATCATTAATGTACATGAGATCAATCAAACACCCAAAAATTATCCGACATGTATCTAATGCATCCAATTTTTAAGATAATTTATAAAGTTTGGTAGAGCCATTAGAGAAAATGGTGATCTAGAAAAACACAGATCTATTGCATTATATACACATGAGAACCAAAGATAGTCAACAGGTTGCATAATACCAAAACAAACAAAAAAAGCCACATGCGAAAACAGCACATGTTCTCTACCTGAGAAACCCCCACCCCCACCCACCATTCTGTAAATGTAAGCATAACCACAAAAATAAATTAAAACAAGAGCAACCCACATGAAACTGGTTTGAAATCGGAGAAGCAATCTCCCTGTCAAGCTGCCTTTCGATGTGGTGATCAATGAGTGGTAAGACTCTTGAGAGAGATGAAGATAGAGACTTGAGAATGCAGAGAAGAGAGAATGAGATGATCTCAAACCTAGGTTAGTCGATGATGGTGGTGGTGACTGCTGATTGTTGTTATGATTGAGATTTCAAGAGAAGGAGATGATAGTGTACGAGGGAGATGAGCAACGCAAGGGCTACTGTGTTGAGATTTGATCAGCAAATTAGGACAAAAATGTCCAAATGGCAAAAAAAATCTGATTTTTTAAGACTTTAACTTAACCATCCGGGTAAACCAAAACCGTCTGGTTCGAACGATTTAACTAAAAATTGCCTGTTTCAATGGGTTTTGTGCGAATTTTTTGCTCGAAGGATCTAAACACTGAACCGGCCCAATTTAGGTTCCGGGTCAATAGGTTTTCGATTTAACTCGTTAGACTGGCCGGATATTAAAAACTAGTATAAATTATTTAAATTGATGGTTTATTTTAAATTGTAAAGTGACTTTAGGCATAATAGCATTCTTTTTGTTTTAATTCAATTTTCCGTTGGCAATTACTAGTAGACTAATAAATCTTAGTTCTTGTGATTAGCCTCAATAGCAAATACTTCTATGCATATCTATACTACTAATAAAAGTGGCTCAAGTGAAATATTTTAGATTGACTAAAATAACCTCAAAAAAGTAAATAATTCCTATCCTATCTTTTTTGTGGATAATAATAACATTAAATTTTATGTAATTATAACAGTTAAGACTATTGGGTTGATGAATGTTGGCCTGCTATTACATATTTAGTTGAAATAAACCCTTCGTATTTTCAACAGGCCAACATTGAAACAAGCATCTCTGATTTTGAGAATGGAAAGCATCTCTGCAGGCAACAACCGATGTAGAAAGCACACGCCGAAGCCAAATGCCAATACAACTCTTGGCTATGCAAAATCATGTTGTGAGNTGTATTTTCAACAGGCCAACATTGAAACTAGCATCTCTGATTTTGAGAATGGAAAGCATCTCTGTAGCCAGCAACCGAAGTAGAAATCACACGCCGAAGCCAAATGCCAATACAACTCTTGGCTATGCAAAATCATGTTGTGAGAATGGCAATCCATGAAAATCAAAGCTTCGAGTCTAATTGTGATCGCCTATTGAGGCATGTCATGTAAAGATATGAAAAATGAGGATAATTTTTTATTTTGCCGGTAAGGCATTATTCATGCACCATTTGTCGATAGAGCACTACATATGCATCATTTAGGCATAAGTCATATTTATGAATAAAATTTGAGTATATTAAAATACACCTAATATGTGAATTTGAGCCAAAAAAATTAAATAATTTCAAAAATTAGACCAAAAAAGGCATCTTGGGTGACCTAGGTGGGACCGGGCAAACCCGANATTTTTTGTTTTGCCGGTAGGGCATTATTCATGCACCATTTGTCGATAGAGCACTACATATGCATCATTTAGGCATAAGTCATATTTATGAATATAATTTGAGTATATTAAAATACACCTAATATGTGAATTTGAGCCAAAAAAAAAATAATTTAAAAAATTAGACCAAAAAAGGCATCTTGGGTGACCTAGGTGGGACCGGGCAAACCCGACCACAAAAGAAAATCTATTTTTTTGAAAATTTTTATTTAAAATAATTTTAAGAATTTTGGTTAAAATAAAATGTCAAATTGAGGCGTTTCAGGATGGGTTGTAGTGTAACGAGGTCCCGGATTCATTAAGGGGAAAAAGGGTTATTTTGCGCCTTTACCCTTCCACTATAAATACAGTCCCTTTAGTGTAAAAATATCAGTTTTNAGGATGAGTTGTAGTGTAACGAGGTCCCGGATTCATTAAGGGGAAAAAGGGTTATTTTGCGCCTTTACCCTTCCACTATAAATACAGTCCCTTTAGTGTAAAAATATCAGTTTTTGGTCTGGGAAGGAGCAACACACATTCAAGGAGGAAAAATGAAGAAAAATCATAGGTTCTTCAAGTTTCAAGTCATCTAGGCCAAGATTCTTTCAAGACTTCCTTCGAGAAAATTGTTTATCTAAACAAGGTGTATATTATCACTGATCGGTTCGGCTATGCAGCGAACACAACTCCCTTGGTTTGAGAAAAACTATTTTAGGTATGATATTTTGCTAAGTTAGGAATAGATTTAAGCTTTCTTGTCTTTCTATGTGTTGATTGAATGATTTATGTGTTTACTTGATGTTAGAAAATCACTTAGGTAGTAGTTGTTTTGAAAACTTAGAGTTAATTGTGATGCCCCTAAAATCGGGGATCCTATTTCAACCGTTGACCACCCGTCAACCTGCGGAAGTACCCGTGATTGTCGCACAAATCGACGTCACGTTAATAACATTCCCCTTAATTGGGATTATAACTCACACNTTTTGAAAACTTACAGTTAATTGTGACGCCCCTAAAATCGGGGATCCTATTTCAACCGTTGACCACCCGTCAACCTGCGGAAGTACCCGTGATTGTCGCACAAATCGACGTCACGTTAATAACATTCCCCTTAATTGGGATTATAACTCACACGTGTAACCCGTGTACATTTTGTCATTTAATCCAACTGTGGTCCAATGTATTACATTTGATACTCCATTATAGTCCATTTATATCATTGGAATCAAAGAACCCATAGCCCAAAGACTTGGCAAAGTGATTTTAAAATTTCAGATTTTTGGAAAGTGCACCGGTACGCCATACCTGTACGAGTTGCCCACTGGATCTCCTCATACCGGTACGCTTTGCCACTTTTGTCTATTTCACATGTTTTTTATTTTCAACTCATTCTTAAGCATATTATTTTCATTCAACACATGTATAATGAAGATTTTCATTTAATACAAGGTCCATACACATTCTATTACATTCATTTATCAAGCAACAATCCCAAACAAGAACATAATATTCAATATTGGAATTTTAACAATGTCATGTCATGAATGAGATGTGACTCACTCTTGCCCTTTTATCCCGAGCCCTCTCCAGCTCCCACAACACAATGCTATGCCAATGTGTAATAAATTCGTCATTGATTTTACACATCAATGATTATTTTATNTGTCCTTGATTTTACACATCAATGATTATTTTATTTCTTTATAAAACAAAATCATGTGTCTTGTTGAGTAGCAGACTTTTGGTGTCTCACTGTCGACTCCGCACACCGATACACTTTTTTGGACTTGCACTGTCGGAAGTATATAAAACCAGTAGCCGGGTCTTACACCCGAGGGAGAGTCTAGCCCTTCTTACTATACCCGACATAAGTTTTTTTCATGCAATCGTGCGACTCAGTTGGATCTTCGATCCAACTTTTTCAAACCCACCCATCATCCACCTATGTGGTGTTTGATACACCATGCACACACACACACCCACAATCATGTTTAATGCCCATGAATGTGATGCCAGCATCATGCCCCATATGCAATGAATGCCAATGAGCAACTTCCACCATTCTATTGTAAATTATATCAAAAAGCATATAACTTCACAATTTATCATAATTCTTATATGTCATAAAATATATATTAACATTATATCCAACAATAATTTTCAAGCATGTTATCACATAATATATATGTCAATAACACACTTCATTCACCAAGACATAATTTAAACATATAACATGCCCACAAATACCAATTTCCATGAAATTTTACAAGTAATTACCACATTTTAATTCCAAGCTAGGAATTTATTATAAACCATTTCTAATACCCATTTCTATCCATTTCACAACAATTGATAAGTGATATATAATTCTATCCACCTACCCATTACATATAACATCCTAGGTTAGAAAAATAAATAAGTAGGAGAGAACCCTACCTCTTGAAGCGTAAAGAACACATAGAAGACCTTCAAGAACTTCAATCAAGCTCAAATCCTTGATTTTCTCAAGCCCTGTTTTTGGAACTTCAGTAAATTCTTCGATTTTTGAATGGTCTTGTAGCCCACGCCGAGGAGAACCACTTTCCCTCTTGGCCCGAGCAGATTTGACCGCTAGAATTTCGTAGATCGAAGAGAAAAGGTGGAGAGCTTTCCCTTTTCTTTTATTTCTCTCTCTATCGGGTAACGACTGAAGAATAGGGGAAGAAATCTAATTTTCATCCCCTTTATACAGTCTCCAATACTTGTTTCTTATTACGACCCACAACCCTCTTTTTTTCAGATCCGTTTTTACCCCGAAACGATTAAATTTCGTTCTGGTTTAAGTTCAAAATATTTTTATTTTATCTTGCCTCAATTTATTTTTCTACTTTCAAAATTTTATTAAAAATTCAATTTTTAGGTCACCCGAGACTCGATCACCTCGTAAAACGCAAAAAATCTGACTATCTCAGAATTTGATAAAATCACTATAGTGACAAATTATTGTTTTGCCCCTTTTTTTTATAAAAATTTTAAATTTACCCAAATTTTACATTAATAGTTTAATTACTTTTATGTTCTTTGAGTTTCTTGACAATTTGTTACTATAATAAAGGTGTACCTTGTATATGTGTTAGATTATTATATTCTATCTTATGCTCATGTAGAGAAACTGTTGTGATTTGAAAATTATGATTTATCCGATGAGTTGTAGTTTGTGTATTTGTATTTTCCTTGAAAAATTATGAAAGTAATGAACATGAAACTTGATCATATGTTTAATCCATTGAATGATGCTTCACATTCATGTAGATAAAGTATTGTGAATTTGAAGTTATGCTTTACTTAATAAATTAGGCATATTATAAGTTATACGCCACCTGTTTGATGATATATTTCATAGAATTCACATTGAGAAAAATTAAGGCATTTGGGCATACATAAATCCTCGAAAACATGGCGTGGGTTGAGCACTTAGTACTATTCATTATGAAGATGTAGATCCTGTGGTGAAAAATCCAAAATCTGGCCAATGACAGTACTTGCGGGTTGATAGGGGCAGACCGTGAAGTAAGACATAGGTGGCATAGAGTTGCATGTGTGTGTCATGCATATAGACATTGCATATCATTGAGGGATTTCGGGGTCGTAGATTTTAAAATGTACACTTGCACAGCCACGCCTTAAATTTGTTCATAGCATTAGCATTTTATCATACCAACAGTTGAGCTGACCCATTCGTGGGATATCATATTACATATGAGACTCCCAGTACTTGAGACTTGAGGAAGTCTCAAAGGAAGGAGAGGAAAGGTACTTGAATGGATATTTGGCCCTTAGGGCATATTTTGTATGTATGGGCATAAGCCCAAATGACTTGTATTTTAGTTTGGAAAAGTAGTGGATTATAGTCCTTGGACCATTTTAAAGTGTAAGAGTGTAAATCTAATTTATATGTGGGATATTTTTATTTAATGAGTATCGTATGTGTATATTGAGACAACTAGATGTGTATGTTGAAAACAAGAGATGTATGTTTAATTTACATGGATTGTGGCCACTGAGTGAGAGTGAGTAGTGATATACTTATACATATGAAGTATTGTAAATATTAGGTGGGAAAAAGGCTTGAAAAACAAATGAAGTAATGCTGAAATTTTATGAAAAATTAAATGACTTGTTAAGTATGTAAAACACCTTTTAAATAGGTGGGAAGGATGTAAAAAGGGAGGGGGGGTTTAGAAACCTTGAAGAAATAGGCTAAAAAAATGGAAGAAAAGTGGTTTGAAAAACTTTGGAAAAAAAAAAAAGGGAAAATGTGGGAAATGAATGAAATATCAATTTATCCAACCTAATGACATTTCAATTTCTTTCTTCTTCCTTTTCACTCACTCCCCGGGTTTGCGAAAATTCGGGGCATGGCAATTTGGTATCAGAGTTTAGGGATTAGCTCTTACATGAGAGTTGTAGGGAAATGGGTACACCAATATTGGAGATAGTTAGGAGACATGTGTGGTTACAAAAGAATTATTTTTACTTCATGAGTTTTAGATGTCAGAGAAAGAATTAGTGTATTTTGGCTGAGTATGTATGGAAGTAAAAAGGCTTCAAGGTATGATGATTTATGATGTTATAACTTTTTTAGGTTATGTCAATTTTTATTATTTNACCCACAATCATGTTTAATGCCCATGAATGTGATGCCAGCATCATGCCCCATATGCAATGAATGCCAATGAGCAACTTCCACCATTCTATTGTAAATTATATCAAAAAGCATATAACTTCACAATTTATCATAATTCTTATATGTCATAAAATATATATTAACATTATATCCAACAATAATTTTCAAGCATGTTATCACATAATATATATGTCAATAACACACTTCATNAAACCCTTAGTTGCTTTAATTTATAAAGTCAAAGATGTGTGGTAATTCAATTTTGTTGTTTGGAGATAAGGTCAACTGTGACATCCTTTATATAATTTTGGTTAGGTGAAGTTATTGAAATTGATAAAGTTGTTAAGAATTGCAGAAAGATTGAAAATTTTGATTTTATGGTGAAAAATTTGAGTTGGATATGTCNATAAACCATTTCTAATACCCATTTCTATCCATTTCACAACAATTGATAAGTGATATATAATTCTATCCACCTACCCATTACATATAACATCCTAGGTTAGAAAAATAAATAAGTAGGAGAGAACCCTACCTCTTGAAGCGTAAAGAACACATAGAAGACCTTCAAGNATTTGAGTTGGATATGTCTTCCGTTAGGATGACTAAGAGACTATAAAATAGTACAATGTTAAAATACAATCAATTGGAGGGGCATGGTAAAATGAATAAGTATTTGTGTTGATTTTGGAATAAGAGTGCAAATTGTGATCTTGCTTCTGAGTGGATTGGAGGTTGTTATATAACCATTTATTTGAGGTTATTAATAGTGGTCTAGAATTAGTATGAATAGTNCTTGCGGGTTGACAGGGGCAGACCGTGAAGTAAGACATAGGTGGCATAGAGTTGCATGTGTGTGTCATGCATATAGACAATGCATATCATTGAGGGATTTCGGGGTCGTAGATTTTAAAATGTACACTTGCACAGCCACGCCTTAAATTTGTTCATAGCATTAGCATTTTATCATACCAACAGTTGAGCTGACCCATTCGTGGGATATCATATTACATATGAGACTCCCAGTACTTGAGACTTGAGGAAGTCTCAAAGGAAGGAGAGGAAAGGTACTTGAATGGATATTTGGCCCTTAGGGCATATTTTGTATGTATGGGCATAAGCCCAAATGACTTGTATTTTAGTTTGGAAANGATCCGTTTTTACCCCGAAACGATTAAATTTCGTTCTGGTTTAAGTTCAAAATATTTTTATTTTATCTTGCCTCAATTTATTTTTCTACTTTCAAAATTTTATTAAAAATTCAATTTTTAGGTCACCCGAGACTCGATCACCTCGTAAAACGCAAAAAATCTGACTATCTCAGAATTTGATAAAATCACTATAGTGACAAATTATTGTTTTGCCCCTTTTTTTTATAAAAATTTTAAATTTACCCAAATTTTACATTAATAGTTTAATTACTTTTATGTTCTTTGAGTTTCTTGACAATTTGTTACTATAATAAAGGTGTACCTTGTATATGTGTTAGATTATTATATTCTATCTTATGCTCATGTAGAGAAACTGTTGTGATTTGAAAATTATGATTTATCCGATGAGTTGTAGTTTGTGTATTTGTATTTTCCTTGAAAAATTATGAAAGTAATGAACATGAAACTTGATCATATGTTTAATCCATTGAATGATGCTTCACATTCATGTAGATAAAGTATTGTGAATTTGAAGTTATGCTTTACTTAATAAATTAGGCATATTATAAGTTATACGCCACCTGTTTGATGATATATTTCATAGAATTCACATTGAGAAAAATTAAGGCATTTGGGCATACATAAATCCTCGAAAACATGGCGTGGGTTGAGCACTTAGTACTATTCATTATGAAGATGTAGATCCTGTGGTGAAAAATTCAAAATCTGGCCAATGATAGTACTTGCGGGTTGACAGGGGCAGACCGTGAAGTAAGACATAGGTGGCATAGAGTTGCATGTGTGTGTCATGCATATAGACAATGCATATCATTGAGGGATTTCGGGGTCGTAGATTTTAAAATGTACACTTGCACAGCCACGCCTTAAATTTGTTCATAGCATTAGCATTTTATCATACCAACAGTTGTGCTGACCCATTCGTGGGATATCATATTACATATAAGACTCCCAGTACTTGAGACTTGAGGAAGTCTCAAAGGAAGGAGAGGAAAGGTACTTGAATGGATATTTGGCCCTTAGGGCATATTTTGTATGTATGGGCATAAGCCCAAATGACTTGTATTTTAGTTTGGAAAAGTAGTGGATTATAGTCCTTGGACCATTTTAAAGTGTAAGAGTGTAAATCTAATTTATATGTGGGATATTTTTATTTAATGAGTATCGTATGTGTATATTGAGACAACTAGATGTGTATGTTGAAAACAAGAGATGTATGTTTAATTTACATGGATTGTGGCCACTGAGTGAGAGTGAGTAGTGATATACTTATACATATGAAGTATTGTAAATATTAGGTGGGAAAAAGGCTTGAAAAACAAATGAAGTAATGCTGAAATTTTATGAAAAATTAAATGACTTGTTAAGTATGTAAAACACCTTTTAAATAGGTGGNTAGAGTGAGTAGTGATATATTTATACATATGAAGTATTGTAAATATTAGGTGGGAAAAAGGCTTGGAAAACAAAGGAGGTAATGCTGAAATTTTATGAAAAATTAAATGACTTGTTAAGTATGTAAAACACCTTTTAAATAGGTGGGAAGGATGTAAAAAGGGAGGGGGGGTTTAGAAACCTTGAAGAAATAGGCTAAAAAAATGGAAGAAAAGTGGTTTGAAAAATTTGGAAAAAAAAAGGGAAAATATGGGAAATGAATGAAATATCAATTTATCCAACCTAATGACATTTCATTTACTTTCTTCTTCCTATTCACTCACTCCCCGGGTTTGTGAAAATTCGGGGCGTGACAATTTGGTATCAGAGTTTAGGGATTAGCTCTTACATGAGAGTTGTAGGGAAATGGGTACACCAATATTGGAGATAGTTAGGAGACATGTGTGGTTACAAAGGAATTATTTTTACTTCATGAGTTTTAGATGTCAGGGAAAGAATTAGTGTATTTTGGCTGAGTATGTATGGAAGTAAAAGGCTTCAAGGTATGATGATTTGTGATGTTATAACTTTTTTAGGTTATGTCAATTTTTATTATTTTGCCTAACCCTTAGTTGCTTTAATTTATAAAGTCAAAGATGTGTGGTAATTCAATTTTGTTGTTTGAAGATAAGGTCAACTGTGACATCCTTTATATAATTTTGGTTAGGTGAAGTTATTGAAATTGATAAAGTTGTTAAGAATTGCAGAAAGATTGAAAATTTTGATTTTATGGTGAAAACTTTGAGTTGGATATGTCTTCCGTTAGGGTGACTAAGAGACTATAAAATAGCACAATGTTAAAATACAATCAATTGGAGGGGCATGGTAAAATGAATAAGTATTTGTGTTGATTTTGGAATAAGAGTGCAAATTGTGATCTTGCTTCTGAGTGGATTGGAGGTTGTTATATAACCATTTATTTGAGGTTATTAATAGTGGTCTAGAATTAGTATGAATAGCTGGCTAGTGTTGCTTTGAGTAAAAAAAAATTAAATGTCGAGTGATGACTTAATTTTTGTACAATTGAGTTTTAAGAATTATTCAGAAAAAAAATATGATTGGAAAATCGTGGTACAATAATTGATGAATTATATTAGATGACTTTGCTTGAAGATTGATTGAGAATGACCTGGTAAGCCTTTGAAGGGAAAGAAATATGGAGTAAGGAAATTACTCATTACATGAAAAGGTAGGTAGGGCCAGACTACTCAGGTCGTGTTTATGCAGTGGCCACACCAGAGACCAGTAAAAGTATTGGACTCGAGGGACCAGGTTTTGCAGAGCAAGACTATCCCTTGGGCAAGGTTCTTTGGAACCCTCGTGGGGTCAAGCAGGCTACTTGGGAGCGTGAGGCTGAAGTCCGCGCTAGGTATCCAGAGTTGTTTATTCATAGAGGTACATTTCTAAATTTTCGGACGAAATTTATTTATTGGGGGAAGGATGTAAAGATCTAAAAAATGAGGATAAATTTTTCGTTTTGCCGGTAGGACACTATTCATGCACCATTTGCTGTTAGGGCACTACATATACATCATTTAGGCATAAATCATATTTCTGAATATAATTTGACTATGTCATAGAAGAGAAACATGCTTAGAACGTTAAAAAACACCTACTGTGTGAATTTGAGCCTAAACGAAAATAATTTCAAAAATTAGACCAAAAAGGGCATTCCGGGTGGCCCAGGTGGGACTGGCCAAACCTGGCCACAAGAGAAAATCTATTTTTTTGAAAATTTTTAATTAAAATAATTTTAAGAACTTTGGTTAAAATAAAATATCGAATGGAGGCATTTCGAGACAGGTTGTAGTGTAACGGGGTCCTAGATTCATCAAGGGCAAAAGTGTCATTTTGCACCTTTGTCCCTCCACTATAAATACAGCTCCCTCAGTGTGAAAATATCACTTTTTGATCTGGGAAGGAGCAACACATGTTCATGGAGGAAAAATGAAGAAAAATCCTAGTTTTCAAGCTTTAACTCACCAAAACTCATTCCTAGGCCAAGATTCTTGCAAGACTTCTTTCTAAGATGTTGTTCCTCTCAACAAGGGCTATATTCTCACTGATCGGTTCGACTGTGCAGCGAACACAACTCCCTTGGTTTGAGAAAAACCATTTCAGGTATGATATTTTGTTAAGTTAGGAATAGATTTAAGTTTTCTTGCCTTTTTATGTGTTGATTGAATGATTTAGGTGTTTACTTGATGTTAGAAAATCACTTAGGTGGTCGTTGCTTTGAAAACCTAGCGTTAGTAGTTTAAGTACTTTTGTGTTCTTTGAATTTCTTGAAAATTTGTTACTATGATAAATGTGTACCTTGTATATATGTCGAATTATTATATTCTAACTAATGTTTAGGTAGAGAAACTCTTGTGGTTTGAGAGTTATGAATTATCCAATGAATTGGTAGTTTGTGTATTTGTATTTTTCTTGAAAAATTTAGAAAGTAATGAACATGAAACTTGATCATATGTTTAATCCATTGAATGGTGCTTCACATTTATGTAGATAAAGTGTTGTGAATTTGAAGTTATGCTTTACTTTATAAATGAGGCATATTTTAAGTTATATGCCACGTGTTTGATGAAATATTTTATAGAATTTACATTGAGAAAAATTAAGACATTTTGGCATACATAAATCCTTGGAAACATGGTGTGGGTTGAGCAGTTGGTGCTATGAATTATGAGAGTATAAATCCTGTAGTGAAAAATCCAAAATCTGGGCAATGACAGTACTTGCGGGCTTACGGGAGCGGACTATGAAGCGAGACATGGGTGACATAGAGTTGCATGTGTGTGTCATGCATATAGACATTGCATAGCATTGAGGGATTTCGGGTTTGTAGCTTTTAAAATGTACACTTGCACATGCCACACCTTAAATTTGTTCCTAATATTAGCATTTTGTCATACTAGTAGTTAAGTTGACTCATTCGTGGGATATCATATTACAGATGAAACTCTCGGTACTTGAGACTTGAGGAAGTCTTAAAGGAAGGAGAGGAAAGGAACTTGAATGGATATTTGGCCCTTATGGCATATTTTGCATGTATGGGCATAAGCCCAAATGACTTGTATTTTAGTTTGAAAAAGTAGTGGATTATAAGCCTTGGACCATTTTAAAGTGTAAGAGTGTAAATTCAATTTATATGTGGGATATCTTTATTTAATGATTATCGTATGTGTATATTGAGACAACTAGATGTGTATGTTGAAAACAAGGGATGTATGTTTAATTTACATGGATTGTGGCCACTAAGTGAGAGTGAGTTGTGATATACTTATACATATGAAGTATTGTGAATATTAGATAAGAAAAAGGCTTGGAAAACAAAGGAGGTAATGTTGAAATTTTATGAAAAATTAAAAGACTTGTTAAGGGTGTAAAACACCTTTTAAATAGGTGGGAAGGATGTAAAAAAGGGGGGGGGGGGTTTAGAAACCTTGAAGAAATAGGCTAAAAAAAAGGGAAAAAAAGTGGCTTGAAAAACTTTGGGAAAAAAATGGGAAAATGAATGAAATATCAATTTATCCAACCTAATGACCTTTCATTTACTTTCTTCTTCCTTTTCACTCACTCCCTGGGTTTGTGAAAATTCGAGGCGTGACATGTCAAGAGTTGGATGGGCCTCATTATTGTCGTCCTTGATTTTTCTAGAAATGGTTGACAGTCACAACTGTTATAGATGCCTTCAACCACTGTATACTTCCTCCCAAACTCAGTGGCCAATGTAACTCCACCAGGTGACTATTGTCTTTCTCTTCTCTATTGATTTGTAATTACCTTAAGTTAGGCTACCTCGAAGAACTTTCGGGAACATATAAATTGAGACATTTGTTGAATATTGACAATAAATTGATACTATTATGAATAGATTACAACGTGTTCTTTGTTCAATTGACACTATCTTGAGTTTGTATTTATGCATGTCAGAAATTGGTATTATCGATGTTGTCAGGAAACAAATATAGCATTCGATAAAGTGTGGCTGGTTTAAGAACTTATGGGGGAAGGGAAATCTATGTACCTTAGATTAATCCTCATGTAGAACCACCTTGCAATCTTTGTACTTTTTTAATAGGTTTGCTTTGTGCTTTTTTAACAATGCTATGTGTTTTTTTTTCTTCCAAGCATATACACAAAATGGGTCGACAGTGGTTTGCATGTACTATTGTATGTGTCTATATCGTATTATCTGTCTGCATTTCTTTGCCTAGATTTTTCGACCCCAGGGGATAGAACATAAAATTTATTCAAAATGCCACTTTTATGGGGTAATGGAAGCTTGTGATATCCCATCACTGATGAGGAGGTACATAGTATCAACAAAAGGAACCTAGAATCAACATCTAAGAGTGGATAAAGCAAACAAAGCAAGAAGGTGAGTCAGTTGGAGATGAGATCTGTTGACTAATAAATATAAAATGTAAGCATTTCTTTTGTGTTGTTTTTATTGGTTTGATTTATTATCCTTTTTTTGGTTTGGTGTTCTGTTGAGTTGATTTTGGTTTTATTATTAGTATTTTCTTTTGAACGGGATCTTGGATGATCATTTTTTTAGGGATCATCAACTTTAAGATGAGAGTGATCGAGATTTTGTAGTTAATGTGTGCTCTCTATCTCTATCTCATACTCTTTCTACTGTGTTCTTTAGTTTACCTTTTTCGTATGCGTAGAGACCAATAATTTGTAGATTACAAGAAGGTTGATGGCCAAGTTCACCAGTTGAAAGGTAGCAACTCCAGGTATGTAAGTAAATTTTCTATTGTACAACCCACATACAAACATTCACACGAGATAATCCTACTGTAAGAGCTCAACGAGAGATCCTTTTATTTTTTGCCCCAGTTCAAATTTTTTCCTTTTATTTTCTCTGACAGTGCAAGCATGGTTTTTGCTAATGTTCTTCAAGGATTAGTGTGATCTTTGCAGTGGTTGTAGCTATACCCTTCTTGAGCCAATGAATCCTAAAATCTTGTAGGAATACTTGAACACATTATGTCCATTTCTTTAACTTGGCAATACAAATCTGCATATTATTTTGTCTTAAGAGACTATATTTATTCGTTATTGCTGAGTATAATTTTTAGAGCATTTATGCCAACATCTTTTTATTTCTTGTTTTTTGTTTCGCTTTAATTTGGTTCATAGTCACTTCCAGTGTCTTTTGCCATCCAAACCTCTTCTCTACTTATGTATGTGTTCAAGTTCGTTGAATACTGTATAATTTTTCAAGATATTTAGTGTTGTTTCGGACTTTAGAGAGCTCTATAAATTGCATATTATGAACTAAATTGTTGTATTTACTTGCATTAGGGGTTTGGAAATTTTTCAGCAAACAAATTATGGATGGTGCCTGTTGTTTTGATTTTTTTTTTTCACTCTAGAACAATTCGGCACATCATGAAATCATAAGGAAACAAAAGGAAAAAACAACTCAATGTTTCCGTCACTTTATGAAGTGCCTTTTAACAACTCTTCTTTGAAAAAAGGAGCGGAGAAGGGTGGGGTAAAGGATATTTTTCAAGTAATCATAACAAATTAGGTGGTTAGTTTGGCCATTCTAGGCATTAATTGATTGCAAAGGTGTGACACCCCAAAATTCGGGGGTCCGTTGATCACCCATCAACCCGCGGAATACCTGTGAATACCGAGTAACTCGATATCGCACCGTAATGTCTCATTTACTGGGATCCATAATTTAACAAAATTCAGACAGAGTCTCCTTTGTACGAGGAGCTCTACTCAAAACCCAACCTATGCAATATACATTCATATGACCCATCTGAGGCCCAATATGGAACAATGACCGCACCGGGTCCATTTATGAGTAAACATTGACCACACCAGGTCCATTTATCCATACTCATATAAAAACTTGCAAGGTTATATTAAAAAGAGTTCATATAAGTTCAATTACAACTCTTTTACATAAAATTACATGCCAAAACTAGTTTCCTTCAAAAGTTTTTCAAAAGTAGTTATAAAAGTCACAAGTTGGCCTTCTTCACCCTTGCGGCCCCGAATAAGAGCTGTCCATCGGCGTATATCCCACATCTGAAATATTTTTCAGTATAGGGTGAGCCATGCCCAGTAGAGTAATTTCCTACAGAGGCTACTCCTCACCTAAGTGCATGTGAAAATGTGCACATGCAACAATCCACAACCAATATCTATTCCAACAAGAACATGTAGTTCAATGTGAAAATTCTACCATATCATGTCATGATATGAGATGATACACGCTCATGCACTTTAACCCGAGTCCTCACCGACTCTCACAACACAATGCAATGCAAATGTGTAAAACATTTGTCATTGATGAAATACATCCAATGATCATTTTTGAAATACAAGTCATTGTGTTTATAAAACCAATTCATTATTGGATGTTTTCCATTGAATGAATACTTTATAAAACAAGTAAAATTTTCTGAAATTTCACCTCAGGGGAGTGTACGAACCATGTATTTTTATAAACAAAATCATGTGTCTTTGTTGGGTAGCAGAGTTTTGGAATTGCACCGCAGGTTCCGCAAACCAATACACTTTTCTGGAATTTCACCTCAGGGGAGTGTATGAACCCGAGGGAGAGTCTAGCTCTTTTTATTATACTCAACACAAGTTTTTCATATATGCAACTCAGTAGGATATTCAACTCCACTTTCCCGAGCCCATCCGTCAAACACCAAGTATGGTGATTGATCCAACCATGCACTCACACACCCATACTCATGGCCATAGATGCATTTTTTTCGTGCAAATGCAATGTGATGTACCATTGCTCAATCAATGTCATGCTCAATGTAATGGATGCCAATGAGCCAAATTTAAATCACACATTTCATCATGTATCATGGACAATTATATCATATGCATATAACCTCCAAAAACTCATGACAATGTCAATATATTAATACACATATATCAATATTTTATCTAACAACAACAATCAAACATGTCATTACATAATCAAGTAATAACACCCTTAATTCTCAAGGCATAATGTAAACATATAACATGTCCATAAAACATCCCACATAACAGCCCCACATAACAGCCCCAAAATAGGCCACAAAATAACCCCTAAATAGGCCACATAGCAGCTCCAAAATAAGCCACAAAAATAGCCCTTAAACAGGCCACATAGCAGCCACAAAACAGTCCTTAGACAGGCCACAAAATAGCCCATAAACAAGCCATAAAATAGCCCATAAACAAGCCATAAAACAACCTCTAGACAAGCCGTAAAATAGTCCACAATTTCAACTCAAAACAGTCACAATTTCAGCCCCTTAATAAGCCACAACTTCAGCCCCTTAACAGCCCCTTAAATCAGTCCAAAAGGTAGAAATAAAACCAAAGTAGGAAGAACCCTACCTCTTGTAGCGTGTAGGAAGTAGTAGAACTTCCAAGAACACCAACCAAAGCCCAAGAACCTTTGATTTCTCCAAAGTCCCCTTTTGGATCTTCAGTGAAATTCACTTTTCTTGGTACGTAGACGTAGCCCTTGTCGCGGTGAACGACTTTAACTTTTGGCTCGACGGAATCCGACCGACGGAACTCCGTGAATCGAAGGACAAAGATTGGATTTTCTCTCTTTTCTCCCTCTTTCTCTCCAACGTTGAAGTTCAGTTGAAATGAAGAGATATTTGTGCAAAATATCTGATTTTAGCCCCTCTTTATAATTTTCAAGGCTTGGCTCTCGTCGCGCCAAGTGTCCCCCACTTGTTCGGGTCTGTTTTCGCTTCGAAACGATTCATTACATCCTGGTTTAAGTTCAAATTAATTTTATTTGAAATTTAATCCAATTCTAAGAAATTTTATAAATTTCATTTTTGGAGACCTTTGAAAGGTCATTCGTCACCCAATTGTTTCATAAAATGTGTAAAATTCGACTATCTCGAAATTCGAAAAAAATTGACAGGGCAGCTCGATTTTGTGATACTAATCCAACGGTGAGGTCCGTTGCACCATCCAAACTCTAGAAAAATATGGATTTTAAACCCACATTATAGTGACAAAATGCTATTTTACCCTTTTTCGGAAAAAGTTCAAATTTACCCGAGTTTTACAAAAGGTAAGTATTAAAAAAAAATAGCTCACAGTTTTGAATAAACAATGCACCTTTATGTTTATGCCTATATACATTGATTTATGTTTTATGCATAGATATAGACATGAGTGTATACAATAAAGTGCATGCTTGTATTTGTGCCTTTACTTAAACATATAATGTGCATTAGATAATGACTATTTGTGTGGTTTGAAGTTATGGATTATTTTATAATTAAATTATAGAAAGTTAAAGAATTTTTAGCTGAATTCATTTAATTTTTGATTTTATATGGTTATTTGCTTAATATGCCAGGAAAGGAATGTAATTGATATTTCATGAATGTATGTGTGGTTGGAGCTTTTTTTTTCATTACGATTTAGTCCAGTTTGTAAGAACTTCAAGAGTAAACATTTGGTTGATGTAATTTCTCTGTCAAAACCCTATAAATTGTGCAAAACTAAACTTGAAAAGGGAAAAAAATTTACCAAAAAAAAAGTATTAGTAGTTGATTTGATTGTTTAAGGATTGATATTTCCTAATAGTCGAATACTATCCTAGTTTGAGAAGCATGTTCAGTTGCACCCTAAACAATCCTTCTATAACGTATAAGCTTTAGAAAAAGCCGAAAACAAAACTCACATTAGCCATTTGATAGAAAAACTTGGTGTGAGACTTTATGTAAAAAAGGAGATTTATGTGAGACATCATGTTTCATTCTTTTGTAGCTTGATCAAATCAATATTTACATATTCATTTTCTTAATTTCTTTGACGACAAAATATTGAAACTATGCAACAACTACTGCATTCTAAGAGGATATACACTGCCCTTGAAAACTAATTCTAAGCCTGCTTTTAGTCATGGCGAATTAGGTTTATGTGAGTCTTTTGGCTATATTTATTTTTGACTTTGAGGAAGACACTCATTATGAATTCTTGACCATTGTCAAGATTAATGGCCTTTGTGTGGCTACTGAGATCCATAGGAATGTATTTGATATATTTTTTCCCAAAGCGTATTCTTAGTGCACACCTTTACACTTTCTCAAGCATTGACACCAACATTGAAGTTTTATGAGGTCAATGCAATCCTCCATCCATCATCCATATTTTGTTTAGGTAAAGTTTATTCATTGTTTTGGGTTGTCACTGAATGCACAATGTTGTTCTTAGAAAGCAAAAAATAAACAATAAACAATAAAAACGCATCCGTAAGTGGAACAACTGAAAGTCCCTCGGTTCCTAGCCATTTTGAAATTTATATGTTGATTGAATTTTAGAAGTTTTTCTATTCCAAAAGGAAAAAAAGCCCAAAGAGAAGACTAATGAATAATCATAAGGAAGTGTGGACATGAGAAAAGACGAGCATAAATAAAACATTAAAAGAATATGCAAAGACAAAAAGGCTGTTGAACTTTCTAATTTATGTACATTTGCTACTAGCACTAGAAAAAAGAAAGCAGGAAGGGTTAACCAAGTGATGTTGACAATTGAGATTTAGAAGATAGGGTTGGCAAGGTGATATTGACAATAAAAGTTTATATGATGAGTAGTGTGTTTGCTATGTTTTCAGCCTCAACTTTTTGATTTTTATGAATGTGACCCTTCTCCTATTTCATGAAAGAATTATAAAGTGTAATATATACATTTTGTAGATTGAATTGGTTCAAACTCAAATAAATAAATATGTCAATAAGAAGACATATAAGATGCAGATTTTCAAAAGGGATTGATTAGTAGTTGTAATTTTCATATTTAATTTTTCAAACCTTTTTGGAATTATAAGGTTATTTTTTGTTCAATATTGTTGTTATATTTTTATTGATTTTAATTTTATCTTTGATGTTAAATTAATTATGTATACAAAGTTAGGTTAATCACATGTATGAATTATAACTCACATATTATTGAAAATTATTCACGTGCAACGTACGTGTGCATCAACTAGTATTGATAAAATTATACAGATGAAATATTATGTTTTGGCTCAAACTGAAGTAATTAAGTTTTCCGTGTAAATTGATTGAAAGTTTATGACATGACCCGAAAATAATTGTTGGTGTTAGAGAAAATTTTATCTCCAAAATTTAATGTGATTGGCAAAAACGGATTTGAAGTGGCCAAAGAGTAATGATGTGTATTATAAAATTCTTTTCAAATTTATTTTACTAAATGAACAGTGTATGGATTATTGGATCTGACAAAAACTACTTGTAAATGAACACAATTATGTTGATTTAATAACTAAAATTTGGTGAAAGTTTTGGGATGTGTAGCATTCTTCATAACTGGTGTGAATGAATAATGGAAAAGATGGATTGAATAAATCTTGCTCTCTATGCTAACATAGAATTAGAGTAAATATTGGGTGTGATGGAGGTAAATTTGGCTAAAGACAAGCATATGACTAGCACGTGCCTACCAGTCACAAGCAAGGCACGAGGGGTGAGGTCCATGGCGAAGACCGAGCTATTTTGGGGATCAACAGTTGGTGCTGTCTGTGGAAACGACTTGATTTCCAACGTTAAGAATTTCATGAAAATCACGAGCATCCAAAGATCATGCAGTAGATTAGATGCAAGAATGTCCTAACTCCCACACTACGGGACGAAGAAAGCAAAAAAATCCGCAAAGATTAAAAATTGGAGAAAGCTATTGCAGATCTGACGAAGCAAAACCAGTAGATCTTTGAGCACTTGGAGTATTCACAGGCCAAGGAGCATGCTATAGATAATCAAGGAGATGACCTAAGTGAAGAAAAGGTGTCTTGCCCATGGATTGATGACCGATGGGAGCAGAGGTTCTGAGAAGTAAATTAAAAAAATAGGAAATGTCATAAATATGGTAAAAACTCGAGTCTAAGAGGCCATTGAGGCTCTGGTTTAGCATACTAAGTCACCATTTTCACAAGACGTGGCAATTTACCCTCTTCCAAAGAGGTTTAAAATGCCAACTATGGAAGTGTTTGATGGAACCAAGGATCTATTGGATCATCTCAAGGCTTATAAGTCTCTAATGATGATGTATAGCATACCAGACCAAATTATGTGCCAAGCCTTTGTTACCACACTCAAAGGGACATCGAGGCATTGATTTAGAAAGCTAAAGATGAGCATGATTAACACGTTTGGGGAGTTAAGCACATCCTTTATATCGTATTTCATTAGTGGACAAGATTACAAACAACTTCGACCTATCTTCTCAATATCAAGCAGTTCAGGAATGAAATACTTCGAGAATACGTAAATCGCTTTACAATAGAGTCATTGCAGATTGACAATGTTGATGACAAGGTGGCCTTGACTGCCTTCTTTTTAGGCTTCCAACCCTCTCAGTTCCTCTTTTCACTGTCCAAAGACCCACCCTCTTCCATGCCCGAGCTCTTGGCCAGAGCACAATGTTACATGAATGCCGAAGATACCCTTCTAGCTCAAAAAAAATCAGGAAGACAAGTGGGAGGACCGAAGAGATAATAAGAGAAGGCAAGATCTGATAGCCAGGAAGGAGAGGGCACGTAGTCCTAAGAAGAACTGCACCGAAGGGGTAAGCGCAAGGGAATGATTGGGTCTATGAACCAACGAGCTAGTTTAGAGATACAGCTCAGAGGAGCAGAACCTTTGCCAAATATAGGATGAGAGAGTACTCAAATAACCTAAGAAGATGAAACTCCTCCCAATAGAAGGTCTAGGGTCAAATACTGTCGCTTTCAACGATTGTTAGATTTTGAAAGACCAGTTCGAAGATTTGATTCAGAAGAGCCATTTAGGGAGGTACATAGAGCGCTGCTATCAAGAAAGGAATGAAGCCCAGCCTCCCCGTGGTGACATACAACACCACTAGCATATCGGAGAAGTCTTAGTGATCTCTGAAGGCTTTGCAATAGGCGGAGAGAGTAGTCTCACTAGACGAGCGAATGCACAAAAAACAAAATCAAACAAGCTAGAGGTGAGTTTGGTGAACATAGGGAAGAAACCCTGGGTTTAACCTCCAATCACCTTCTCTGAAGAAGATCTAAGAGGAATCCAGTACACGCATAATGATCCCTTGGTGGTCACTTTAACGATCACCAGCTACTCAGTAAAAAAGTTCTTGATCGATAGTGTAAGTTTGACGAATATCATATCTATCCCAGCCTTTGATAGGCTAAACATTGACAGAGACAAGCTAGCTCCTATAACTGCACCACTTATAGATTTTTCAAGAGAGAAGGCCCATTCAATTGGATCTATTATCATACCAGTTATGATTGGGACAACACTGCGACTGTGATGCCCATAAAAATAGGGGTCATTTATTAACTCGTTGATCATCCATCAACCCGTAGAATTACCCTTGAATGCCACATAACCCGACACCACAACACAACATCCCCTTTATCGGGATCACAACAACACAAAGTTTGGGCAAAATCGCACTTGTGCCAGACACTTCCAAACGCATAACTTGTGTATACTTCATGAATTGACCCATCCAAAGGTCCAATAGACATCAATTTATCGTCATTTAATGTCCATTTATATCATTTAAACAAAAGAACCCAAGACCTGCAAGCCTAACAAACATTTCAAAATTTGAGATTTTAACAAAACCTACCAGTAGAAGATGTGCAAGATCTACCGGTAGAAAAAGGTTATTGAAAAAGTTCTATTGCAAAACCTAATGTTCTACCGGTAGGTTTATCTCACTAGAAAAGTTTTACCGATAGAAGAACTCGTCGTTCTACTGGTAGGTAGGTCTTACTAATTTTCCCCAGTTTCCATCCTTTTTCAATTCCAATTCATTCCAAACTTGTACAACGCAAACTCAAACTCATATACCATCATTTTAAACAAAAATACAGTTCATATGAGTTCTCTTTACAATCTTTTACAATATTACATGTCCAAAACTCAATAACATGATAGTTTTTACAAAAAAATTTCAAAAGCTACATCTCGGCTTTTCTTCAACAATGGGGGCCCGATTGTGAGCCGTCTACCGATGCACATCCCGCACCTGAAATGTTGTCCACATAAAGGGTGAGCCACGCTCAATAAGGTATCTCCTAAAGAGGTTACTCTCCAATCTAAATGCATATGAAATGTTCACATGCAAATTCAACAAGCAACAATCAATCCACTCAAGAATATGCAATTCATAATGGATTTTATATGTCATACCATGTTATGAGATGAGACTCATACATACAACTTAACCCGAGCCTTTACCAGTTCCCATCACTTATGCAATACCATGAGTATAAAATTGGGCATTCCAAGCCCTTGTCATTGATGTTGCACATCCAACAGCCTTTTTAAAACAAACCATGTGTCTTTGTTGGGTAGCGGGATTTTGGTGTCTCATCGCCGGTTCTGCACACCGATACACTTTTTTGGACTTTCATCGGCGAAAATGTATAAACCAGTAATTAGGTCTTGCACCTAAGAGTATCTAGCCTTTCTTGCTATACCTGACATAAGTTTTTCATGAAACCGTGCGACTCTATCGAACCTTAGTCCGACTGTACCGAGCCCACTTATCAACCACTAAAAATGATGTTTGATCTAACAACATAGACACACCCACAGTCATGTTAATGCCCACGAATGTGATGTTTTTTGTGTATATGCAAATGTATATGTACAATTGCAATTCTCGACATATTCAATATGTCATAAGCACAATATAAACAATTTCAATCTCCAATCAACATACTACATGGTCAATTACATCAATAGCATAGAACCACCATCAATAGCTTCAATGTCAATATATCACATGCACATACCAACATTTTTCAGCATCAATTTCCAAGCATGTTACAACATAGTCAATGTAATTAACACACTTAATCCACATAGTCATTTAATCAAACACCTTCAAGAAACCAAATCATGTAATCACATAAAATGCCTAATTTCATCACATAACTCAAGAAATCACCTCAAGTAATTTTTACATACCCAATTCCAGATAGAATTGATTTTACCCATTTCTATATCCATTTTTCACATTTCAACAACAATAGGCAAGTGCTAAACATGAGATTACATCTCTAATATCCTACCCATTTCATATTTCAAACCTAAGTTGGAAATAAACCTAATTAGGATGAAAATCTTAAGCGTAAAACAAGTCGTAGAACCTTCAAAAACACCAACCAAGATCAACCCCCCTTGATTTCCCCAAAATTTTCTCTAAGAAATTTTGGTGAAATCCATTCTTTGTGGCACGTAGGTGTAGCCCTTGTTGCGTAAATTAACTTTAATACTTGGCCCGAAGAATTCCAACCAATGGAACTCCGTAGATCATAGAGAGAAGTTAGAATTTTTCTATTTTTTCCTCTCTTCCTCTCTCCAACGAAACCCAGCAGAATGTGTTGGGAGAAAATCTGATTTTCTCCCCTATTTATACCCTTTAGGTGCTTGGTCCACATCGCGCCACACATTTCTCATTCCTGAGTGCGATTTCGTCCCGAAACGATTAATTTTTTTTCCAGATCAAGTTAAAAATATTTTTACATGAACTTTCTTTAAATTAATTTTTAATTTTTAAAATTTAATTTTATGTTTTTTTTAGGTCACGCGACACCTGATCATCTCGTAAAACATAAAAAATTTGACTATTTTAGAATTCAACAAAAATTATCTAGATAACTAGATTTAGTGAGACGAATCCAACAGTGAGGTCCATTTCATCGTCCGAGTTCTAGAAAAATTTAAATTTTTAACTTGTACTATGTTGACAAATTATCGTTTTACCCTTTTCATAAAAATTCAAATTTACTCAACTTTTACAGCGACAGACCATAATCATGAAAAAAAATTTGGTTCTAGAATGCCCCTCAACATATAATGTCATTTTAGATTGCTCGAGCCTCAATGTGATGAGGGAGGTACCATCAACCTACCACCTCCTCTTGTGGTATCTAACCAAAGAAGTAGTTGGGGAAGTACAGGGAGATTAAGGCGTAGCTGGTGAATGTTATGGATCCTCAATGAGAGGAAAGTAGTAGGAAACTCTTCAAATAGATTCCCTGAATCACAGGGAAGAGCTGGAATGCTTGTAACCTGTAGAAGATTTGGCATCCATACAACTTAGGGATTCACCTGAGCAGGTTACCTTCATTGGTAGAATGCTAGAAAAGAACTGGAGGATCTCATTAATAGAGTTCCTCAAGTACAACAGGGATGTATTCATTTGAAAGTAGTCAGACATGACTAGAATTGACCTGACAATAATTGTCTATAAGCTGAATGTTAATCCTAACTTCAAGTCAATTCAACAAAAGCGCCAAAGTTTCACCCCAAAACAAACTTAAAAGAGGTAACAAAACTCTTACAAGCAAAATCCATCAACAAGGTGCAATATCCACTGTAGCTAGCCAACGTGGTACTAGTGAAAAAGACCAATGGAAAGTGGTTGCTATGTGTGCACTTCACTGATTTGAATAAAGCATACCCAAAAGATTGCTTCATGTTATCGAGGATTGACATACTGGCCAATACCACCGTTGGCTACGAATTTCTATCTTTCATGGATGCATTCTTGGGGTATAAACAAATTATAATGTATGAGCCAAACCAGGAGAAGACCCTTTTTGTAACAAATGAAGGGACCTATTGCTACAAGGTCATGTTGTTTGGATTAAAAAACACAGGGGTCACCTACTAGCTGTTGGTCAACCACATGTTCAAGGAGCTCATTGGTCAATCAATGGAAGTATACGTTGACGACATGCTCGTCAAAAGCTTCCAAGCTATAGAGCACATTAAAGAGTTGAGAAAAATCTTTGACATGCTCAGAAGATTCAATATGAAGCTAAACCCTACAAAATGTGCTTTTAGGGTATATTTGGGGGAATTCTTAGGGTTCATGGCAACCCAAAGAGTAATAATGCACTTGTAGAGATGAGATCCCTATAGAGTACCAGAGAAGTTTAGGTACTTACTAGGAGAGTTACAACCCTCAATAGGTTCATCTCCAAAGCTAGTGACAAGCGTTTTCCATTCTTCAAAGTCCTCAGAAAAGCCTTTGAGTGGACTCTACAATGTGAAGACGCCTTCCAAGCACTCAAAGAATATATCAGCAAGCCACCAGTATTGGTGAGATCGGAGGAGGGCAAGCCGTCGTATTTGTACCTCGCTATAACACATGAGGCAACCAGTAAAGTTTTGGTGAGCTGACAAAAAAGATCCAACAACTTGTCTACTATGTGAATAGAACATTAAGAGGAGCTAAAGGTAGATATCCAACAATGGAGAAGGTTGCCTTTGCTTTGGTAATTGCCTCCAGGAAGTTAAGGACATACTTCCAGGCCCACCCAATCATTTTACTCATAGATATACCTTTACGCTAGGTCCTATAAAAGCCAAAAATGTCTGGACGCCTAGAAAAATGGTCCATCAATTTAAGGGAATTTGACATCCAGTATGTTCCCTGAACGGTGGAAAAAGGGCAAATGGTTGTTGACCTATTAGTAAAATTTACTCAGGAAGCACCAGAACTTGATGAACAACTATGTAGATAGAGGAATGATAGATGTACGTGGATGGTTCGTCCAATTCAAAAGAAGGATGAGTTGATTTAATTCTTATCTCACCCATCGATGAAAAAATTGAGTATGTGTTATGCTTCAAGTTCAAAGCTTCAAACAATGAGGTAGAGTATGAGACCCTCGTTGTAGGGCTCCAACTTGCCAAAGCATTGATGGTAAAGATCCTGAATGTATATAGCGACTCACAACATATGGTTAGGCAGCTTCAAGGAGATTATGAAGCTAGAGACCCAAGAATGAGCCTTTATTTGAAGATGTCAATAGAGAAGATTACATGCTTCAAGCATTTTGAGACTACTTAGGTGTCAAGATCACAAAATTCTAATGCAAATTCTTTGGCTCGTCTAGCCACTGCACTTTCTGATAGCCTCACCAGAATTATATCGATAGAATTCTTACCAAAGTCGAGCACTGCCTACATCAACATCAACCCAGCTCAGCAAGAGCCAAGCTAGATAGACGAGATTATGGCATATCTCCCACACGGAACACTACCTCGAGAGACCCAGCAAGCTCGAAAGCTATGGATGAGAGCTTCAAAATACGTGATCTTAAACAAAGTACTCTATAAGAGACGTTACTATCTTCCTTATCTTAGATATTTAGCCTCAGTCGAGTCCTATGTCATGGAGGAGATCTATGAAGGAATATGTGGAAACCATTTCGAAGAAAATTTGTTAGCTTAGAAGATCCTTAGATAAGGGTACTTTTGGCCCACCATGAGAAAAGATACCCTAGACTACATGTGAAAATACAAAAAATGCCAAAAGTTTGCAACTGTCCCAAGGCTCCCTGCTGAGACACTTTCTTCAATCACAAGCCCTTGGCCATTTTCCCAATGGGGCATTGATATTGTGGGGCCACTCCCAATGGGAAAGGGACAAAATAAGTACGCAATAGTCATTGTGGATTACTTCACAAAATGGGTGGAAGCAGAACCATTGGCAACCATATTGTTATAATCAGCGACAATGGCAAGCAATTTGATAATGAAAAATTCTTAGAATTCTGCTCTAAGTTGGGAATCCACAATCATTATTCCTCCCCTAGCCATCTGCAAGTGAATGGACAGACAAAGGTAACCAATCGAACCTTGCTCCGAAATATAAAAACACGACTTGAGCAGTCAAAGGGACTTTGGGTGGACTAGCTTCCAAGTATATTATGGGCATACAGAACCACCGTAGGGTGCCAAGTGGGGAAACTCCCTTCTCCTTAGCCTTTGGCACAGATGCAGTCATTCCTACACAAATTGGGATGGCAACTCATCGGACCAAAGAGCTGGATCTTAGTGTGAATGATTGTTTACTGTCAAACAAACTTGATTGGCTAGAGGAAAAAAGGAAAGTTGCCTAGATACAAATTGAAGCATACCAAGGACAAGTCTCCAGGTACTTCAATGCACGGGTAAAACCCAAGTGGTTCCAACTCAATGATCAAGTGCTTAGGAAGGTTACGCTAGCCACGAAAAGCCCAAGAGAAGGGAAGTTGGGAGGGACCCTACCAAGTCACAAAGATAGTGATGCCATGGATTTATCATCTAGAGACTACGAAAGGAGTAAAGCTACCACATCCTTGGAGTGCAGAGCACCTGAAAAAATTTTATCAGTACTAAACTTTCTTATACTAGCGTCAAGAATAAAACAATATTAGTAATAAAAGACAGTTCTTTATTTCTTATAGTGTGCAAGTACGCTTTACAAGTCCCCAACCAACTCGGATTGAGTCCACCTAACTCAATAATTAGGACTTACAAGTCCTAAAAAGCACTATTAGGACTTACAAGCCCTCAAAAAGGCCGGATTGAGTTTACTTGACTTAACAAAATCACGATTGGGACTTACAGGTCCCCAAATAGCTCAGATTGAGTTTACTTTACTCAACAGAAGCGTTATTGGGACTTACAAGCTCTCAGCTAGCTCGAATTGAATCTATTTGACTTAGTATAAGCACTACTGGGACTTACAAGCCCTCAATTATCTCGGATTGAGTCTACTTGATATAACAGAAGCACGATTGGGTCTTACAAGCCCTCAACTAGCTCAAATTAAGTCTATTGACTCAACAGAAGCGCTATTGGGACTTACAACCCCTCAACTAACTCAAATTGAGTCTATTTCACTCAAAAAAAGCATTATTGGGTCTTACAAGGCCTCAATTAGCTCGGATTAAGTCTACTTGACTCAACGGAAGCACGATTGGATCTTATAAGCCCTCAACTAGCTCAAATTGAGTCTCATTGACTCAATAAAAGTACTATTAGTTCATACAAGCCCTCAATTAGCTCATTTTGAGTGCCCTTGACTCAATAGAAATGTTATTGGGACCTACAAGTCCTCATCTTGCAAAAGATAGATAGTCAAAAATTTTCGATTTATAAGATATACAAATTTATAATTTTTTGAAAAAAGTGTAGCAAGGAAGCTTTTTGGCTCTTCCCTGCTAATCAATCAAGCCCCTATTGGTGCTTCTTTGGTGAGGGCCACCCTTGATTCCGACTTTGCTTCTCGAAGACAGCAGTCATAACTGTAGCCTTCACAGCAGTTCTGCATCATCATCCTCTGAAGCTACCATCGGTCCCCCACCATCATAAGGGATCACCTTTGCGAGCCTCTCAGAGGTGATTAAACTTCTGAGAGGTCTAGGACCCCCTTTAGCATCCCGGGTGATCCTTGCCCATCCATTTCGACTCAAAGGAGGCCTCTCCTCTACAAAATATAAGAGTCACAAAAAGATGAAAAAACAAAAACTGTATGGCTAAAAAAAGGCAAAACAAGGTTTATCTACATTATTAGGAGGATACTAGAGCCGGGGAATCCTTGGACTAGCTCCTACAACCCCCTCGAACTCCCAGCCTCCCCTAAGACAAGGAAAAACCTCCCCTCCTATCCAAGATGAGGATGGAGAAGCTCGAAGATGAGTTTTGACAAGTCGCCCTTTGAAGAAAATGATCAAAACCATGGTCATTAGGCACCAAGTGGAAAAGGTTAGCAAATTTCAACATCGTTAGAGAATAGCCTAATCCAGCCAAGAGCTACACAACCATCATCGCTAGGAGTGCAACTTGGTTAGGCCAACCCGAGCCCAACTTGAGAAAAATAGGGCTTAGTTTGAAATTTTTAATATTTAGGTTGGGCCTGGGTAGAAAAACACCATCCCGAATTGAATTCGGACAATGCCCAGGTTAGGGGATCAGGTTGTCGGGTTTATCCCGAATATTAAAATTGGACTGAACTCGAATATTAAATCGGGCTCAATCTTTGCAAGAGTAGCATCCTTATGATTGGAAGACAACTCTACCTCTTTTTGCTTCGAGCTGAGAATGAAGAGATTGAGTTTTCGTCTCAGAGGACTTCTTCTCACCAATGCAAAATAGGAGAGGCAGATTTTAAAAATGGCAATATGGAAAAGGAAAAGAGTTTAACCTAAGATACTAGAAAAAGCGAAAATGGATAAGCCAAAAGCTTACCTATCCAACAGTAAGAGCTAAGTTCTTGGTAACCCAAGAAATTCCCAAATCAAAGGCAGCTTGCAGCTCATCTTTGTGGACAAATTGATGAAGTCTGGTCATAGCTTCCTCCACGTCACCCCACATGGCATGAGGAACAACTGTTGGGTGAGGAGAAAGGATTGATGTACGTTTCTCCTCGGTAACCTCAGATGCACTACCTTTTCCCATGACCACTAGAGGGGAAATGAGAGCTTCTTCTAGAGGGATCAATCCTACAGATCCAACAACCATCTGGAGAGTGCTGCCACCAGAAGAGGTCTTAGCTGAGGGAGAATATTTTGGAAGAGGATCAGAAAAGGGAGGCACTTTCTTCCCCCGAAGTGACATCCTTGGTCACTTGCAAGGAAGAGGATTAATGTCAGAAGCCCTCCTAGCTGCAACAACTTGAAGAGATGTTTGGTCAATAAACTTAGGAGTCATTGCTGAAAGAATTACACAAGTTAAAGTAGCAAAGGTAATAAAAAAAAAAAACAAAGCAATGGGAGGTCTGTGCCTTTCAAAGGATAGGTAACAATGGGTAACTCCGCAGAGCCACCAATAAGGGGCCCCAAAAGACACTCAGAAAAAGCTCGGTCCATTACAAGCTAGGAGAAGTGATGAGCACGTAATATTGCATATTTTACGGCTTCATTTCATGCATTTTAACTCAACTTTGCATTTAATTACTTAGAGTTAGTCGAATTTATGAATAATGTTGAAGTTTTAATGTTGTAGGTAGCAGTACCTTGGTTTTCCCCATTTTTTACCATGATCCACTTCGAATCTGAAAAAAGTTCAAAACAGGAAAGTTGTTGATCTGGATGTTCTCTATCTTGTGTCAAATTTTTAGTTAAATCAGACGATGAGATCAAAAGTTATGACAAATTTACAAAAGGTGGTCTTGAGCTGGCATCTCCCTTACGACCTGCCAGTAGAAGGAAACCAAAACCTACCAATAAAAGACGCTATTGGAAGTTTTCTACCGGTATAAACCTTAAGACCTACCGATAGAACTTGTCCAGAAAGCCCAAACACTTCCAAACACGACTCCTCCAACCATGGGGACCCACCTCTTGACCTCTAAACCATACCATGACATGTTTGACACACTATGATGGTCTCTTACACCCTAGAGTCAGATTTGGAAGAGAAAAACATGGGATAAGCAAAAGAGAAGAGTAATGGTTGGGGGAAGCATGGAAGAGGCATGTTGGGTCTGTGGTTGCTTGTGGCAGTGTCCATACTTCCTCCACTCTTTGCAAGTCAGTTCTACAAGCTAAAGGGGGGATATGGACGAATTTGGAAGAGATTCTTACAACATTATTTAGCTACACACATAGTTTTAGAGAGAGAAGCTCAAGGAAGAAGATGAAGTTAGAGAGAGAAAGTTGTGTTTTCATATTTCTTTACCATTTTCAGTATTGTAAGCTTTAAAATTTCTTGTAATCTTTTCCCTTTTCACTTTAAACTCTTTCATTTAAGTTGTATGCAAGTTTAGCCAGTTGCTTTTAGCATTTCAACTTCTACATTTGTGTATTTGCTTTCAATATTTGTATTTTGGTCATGAATGATATTTTGTTGGTAGTTTAACTCTTTTTTTTCATTAATACAAGTTTCATGCTCCATTTTTCTACCACGTTTCTTTACTTTGTGTTGGGCTTTCCTTTTATTCTAAGTAACTAGACTTTTAGTTGGATAATCCAAGGGGAATTTCATCTTGAGTATGTGAAATTGAATCTCGTTCATTCTTCCTCGTAGTGTAAAGTGGTTTGGTTTGACTAGATTGAGTGCGGATGTGGTTGTGAGCTCTTGATAAACCATAGACTTGTCACGGGTATGCTTGAGCCCAACACCTCCACATTAGTCCCTGACTTCCTATGAATCAATCAATCACCGAAACACAATTGGTTGAATAAATTGAGTTAATTTGGCATTCCCATTGGAATGACCTCCATAGATTAGCCAACCTCGCTTTCATGCATATTTCTCAAAAAAAAACTCACCAAAACAAAAATCACATGATTTTTCAATTTTCATTTCTCAACAAATCACCCTTCAAAGTAATTTGACATTTCCTTCCCTGAAGAGATGACCTTTGAATACCCATTTCAAGTAAAACATGACATTGCAAGTCTATCTATGCTTGGGGAGTACTTTTGCACATACACACATTTTTGTTCATCCACACACAATTTTTCCCATTTCTAGCATTGAACCCAAGGTAGAGTGACACTCACCTACTCGTATAAGCCATATACACACAATCGAGATAGTGTTTAGAGATTAGGGTGAATGCAAATCAACCAAGCAACAAGTTCTTGGTTGGAAAATCAAGCACTAGTTTAATTCGCACCATAGAGTCAGAAGATAGAGGAGTTGACTTGCCTATATAGAAAGAAAGACATGAGAATCCTATGAAAGGATAGAAGAAATGCCCATCGAAAAGAAAACAAAACTTACTAGAAATAGGGGTAGGGGCTCCCCAGATCCAAGGAACTCAGGAAAAACTCTCAAAAAAAATTTCAAAAGGCCCAAATTCCCAACTAGAACTAGAGACAAAAAAGAATCTGTCCTTTCACTCCTTTACATTGGAGGAGTAGCCTGTCAGCAGAGGGGGGTCCTATCTTTTCAAAAAGTAGAACCACCCCAAACCTAGTCTTGAGTCGGGGATAAGTTTGTAGCAATGCAACAGCTCGGCGAAGGATGGTTACGCACCAATACCATTGGTTTTGGCCCAAGGGACACCCATACCAACTAGATGGCCCCAACTATTAGGGATCAACTGAGCAAGAACTAGGTTTAAGAGGTAAAGAGCCTTGCTAATATAGTAGGGAAGAGGGAAATGAAGCCCAACCTTGAAATTGGACTCACAAAAGAAAACTTCCTCACGAAAAAAAGAATTTGTAGTCTCGTTAGCGAAAGAACTCATAACTGAACAGAACTCGGAATCAGATAATGAGCCCTAAATTCTTCAAGAAAACTCTCATTCAAGCAGTTAGATATATTCTTGGCTCCGCTAATCCTCAAGGTAGAAGACCCAACCTCTTGAATGAAGTCAAAATCTTCCTCATTCTCAACATCGGCTTGGGCTACGAGAGTAGAGACTTTCTCGGTAGAGGGGCAATCAAAATCAGAGATCATGACTGAGAAACTGTGATGCTGGATGTATAGATTTGGTGGAATGGAACGATTAACCCTACTAGCAGCTAAAGTAAGGCATAAATCGAACGCGAAGGCAAAACGAGCACGAATGGGTTTGTCCACAAAAAACCCTAGAGGCGCTAAATCAAAGATTTTCCACCTTAAGAAGCAGAAACGATAAAAAAGGAATTGAAATATGTGGCTCCAACCTATGCGATCCAGAGTGAAGATTGATGTTAAAATAAACAAGCGAGAAGAGATTAGGGCAAGGAATCGAAGGCTTACAAGAATTCTAGAGGTTCCCAAAGACAATCAGAGAAGAAGGTGGGATATCCTTATGTACAGGGCCAACAACAGCTCTTTGGCGGTTGAGTATACCAAACAAGCATTGTTACTCCCTCCAACAGACGAATATAATCAATGTGTTGGTGTACTCCCTACTAGTTTGAGCTAAGGGGCAGTTGATGGATGTAAACTTGCCTAAAGACAAGCATGTGACTAGCATGTGCTTATCAGTCATAAGCAAGGCACGATGGGTGGGTTCTATGGCAAAGACCGAGCTGCAATCCCAAGTAGCTCGCACATATCCCCTCTTTTTAGCTCAAACTAGCTTTGAGTATTTGGGAAAGCCATTTCCACATTCCTTGCTGCTTGATTCCAATGGTAATATGGATTGGGCTTATAAAGGGGAGAAGGGAGCTGCATCCAAGGTAAGTAAACCTTTTCTTAGCTGAATACGTTCTCCTATATCAATCTTTTACTGACTTTATCATTAGAGGGTTGACCACTAGAGCTCTTCCTGTCCTCGACTTCTGTGCAGGTGCTCGTCAGTCATTGTCAAGTCATCAATCTCTCTTTGAGCCCTTATTTCGGGATCAACGGGGTGTAATGATGATACTACATTAACATTATCATATAATTTCATCATTTAATAGCAAACTTTTAAGTGTATAAGGCGAATCTCACTTCTTTACATAGATTAGTTATTTTCTACCGTAGATAGGATAATTACTAATTAATGAGATTCACTTACTTATATGTTAGATTATTATCGGATATTGACATTACGGGATAATGGTAACATTGATGAACACACAAAACATCATATTACACTCTGCAAGAGTCCAAAAGACCTATAAGCCTAAGTCCATGCAACACCTCAAAAAAGGCTTAATCTTTAGAGGAGTAGATAAGAACTTATCAATCAACCTGAAGCTTTTGCCACAATTTATGTGAGATTTAAATTCATTTTTTTCTTATGAACACACAAAGAGATTATTATTTATTATTTAATAAAAGTTCTTCATATAATATTTCAATGAGAATCTGTGTGGATAAAATGTTTACATTATATTAAATACTAATTATTACCCAAGCCTGAAGGTGCGAAGTAATAAAAAAAATTTCAATCATAAATACCAAAATAAAATCTCAAATATAGAGGGAAGATAAAAATTTTAAACACCGATTGTAGTAGGGGTGAGCAGTAGTAGTGGTGAGAGACGGTGATGGTTGTGGTGGGTGGTGACAACAAAGCCTCATTAATTATCCTATGGCCATAGTCTTAGTAGACTAATCCGAACAGAAATTCTAACGGAATCTCCTTTGTACGGGGGACTCCACCCAAAAACACAACCTAAATCAATAGCAATTCCTATTGACTTCCAAGGTCTCTAACATACACATCTAATCCAATCCATGGATTAGACAACTGACCCAAAATACTACAAGGCTATCAAATTTACAATTGGGACCTAACATCTATACATCCAAGATAAGAGCCCAAGCTCCAGCTCCTTCATCAAAGTGGACCCATGTAAGGGCCATTTAGGGAAGCGTGCGTAATACCTTAAAAATATTCCCACAATGGGGTGAACCTACGCCCAATAGAGTATCTTCTTTATAGAATACCTCCCAAACCAAATGCATATAATATGATGTACGTATAACTCAACTATCACATATATGCAAAAAGTAACATAAAGGAATATTACTAAACATGCCGACCCACGAGTGATGTTTCATGAATGCATGTTCGACTCTGAACCCACTCCCGGATTCCCATGCAAACCCATGATGTAATGTCATGTCATGAACTGGGTATTTCCAAGCCCTCTCCATTGATCTATACACACCCAATGACCATTTGACCTTTCACCAATGGGCTACCAAATGGTTAACGGATCTCGAGGACATCCCATCTCTGACTCCATTTTTGCCGACACACTTTTATGGGCTCGTTACACCATTAAACAATGTGTGATTGAATAAACCGGGTCTTGCACCAAAGGGAGAATTTAGCTCTTCTTGTTATTTCTTGACATATTTCCATGCAATTTTCCATAAGACTCAATTGTACCTTGGTCCAATCTTCCAAGCCCCACCTATCACTCTGATTTATCCATGCACACCACTCACAACTGTGCCAAATGTCTCGTGGGTGTGTAGTTTAACTTGTGCACGTGCAATTTATGTACAATTGCAATTCAATTGAAAACACAATGTCAATTATAGCATTAAAGCATATAAATCCATCCTAGTATATCAGCCAACACATGTAATATACATTAATTAACTCAAATAACATGCTTGAATATATTTAGGCATTTTATCAAACACATAAAGTGCATAATTATAAACACCTAGCACACCTATCATAATATGCATATAAAATATTTTCAACAACCTAACTCAAGTGGAAATTAGGCAATATGCTCACAAGTTTCAATTAACTCACTAGCTACACTAGTTAGAGGCTAATCATGTGTGATTAACATACATTTTCTCAAACTCATCTCATAAGCAAACCCTAGATTGAAAGAGAATCTAAATAGAAGAGAATCTCCACCTCTTGAAGCGTGAGTAAAGAAGAGAAATGGTGGATAAGAAATCCCTTGAAAATCCCAACCAAGTCTGCCACAAGCCCTAGCCAAAACCTTTTTGGCCCCTTTATATACTTGGTTTAGGAGGTGCCACATGTCACATTCTTATTGGTTGAAAAACTCCCATGGCCAATCACACTTTGACATGTGTAAAGTATGGATAATGTTAGTTGGATAGCTATTTTAATTATATCATGAGTCCTATGAAAAAAAACCAAGCAGCTGAAATTTTAATCAGCCCGATCATGTATTTTGCTTCGTAATACATGAAAATTCTTCTGTCTCATAACTTAATGAAATTTGAATTCCCAAGTTGATTTTATGAGACGAATCCAACGGTAAGGTCCGTTTCATCATCCGAGTCAAGTAAAACTTCAGGTTTGTAACCTTGCTTGAACAACCTAATTACCGTATTACTTCTTTATTAATTTTTCTAATTTTTACATTCTTACCCTCTTAAAAGAATTTTGTCTTCAAAATTACGAACATATGCATCACATAAAATGAATGCACATTTAATCATGTCGTATGTAACTAACATGAAAATTAAATTGTACCTCTATCTTTGAATAGAAATGGATAGGTATCATGTATAGTTTACTCGCGTTTCCATGTAGCCTCCTCAACACTCCGTTGCTATCACAGTACCTTAACCAGCTTCACAGTCTTATCCTGCAAAATCTGATCTCAACTATCTAGATTATGGACCAGTCCCTCCTTGAAGGTTCCATCCACATCTACCACCAGTTCACCCCAATCCACCACATAGGTAGGATCCGGAGTGTACTTCCAAAGCATGGAGATATGAAACACGCTGTGAACACTTGATAGTTTTGGCAGTAATGCCAACCGATAAGCAACTACCTTGATCCTCTCAAGTACCTCGAAAGGTTCAATATATCTCAGTGACTACTTGCCTCTCTTCCCAAACTAGACCATTCCTATCTTTGGTATAACCTTTAAGAGAACATGATCACCCACCTCAAATTCAAGAGGTCTTCTTCGCTGGTCAGCATAACTCTTATGTCGGTGTTGAGCTGTGAGAAGACGCTCTTGTATAATGGCCACTTTCTCATAGGTGTCCCAAATCATGTCTAAATCCTGCAGAAGTCCTCCCACCTCCATTCAAGAATTTGAATAATGACATGATGGGGGTGGCTGGCAGTGGTGGTGGGCAACGACGGGTGAGGGTGGGTTGTGGTAGTGGGTGGCGGTGGATGGTAATGGGCAACGATGGTGGTGGTTGGTGGTGACAGTTGGCGACGATGGCGGTAATAAATATAGGAATGAGATGATGATGGTGGAGGGTGGTGGCAGCGGTGGCGGCGGTGGTAATAGGTAGTCGGTGACAATGATGACAGTAGTGGTGGGTGGTGAGGGTGGTAATGGTGGGGCGGTGGGATGGCGGCAACGGTGGTGGTGGCAATGGTGGGGGGCGGTGGTGGTGGTGAAGTGTTTTGTAGATAAGTGATTGTAAATAAGTAGAAGTTATTTTTTTTTTACTTTTACATATTGACTTATTTAGATGGTAAAACTACTTTTGACTTATTGGGAAGTAATTAAAATAAATTGTTACAAACACTATTTATTTTTTAAAAAATGCTTATGAGAAGTTAAGCCTTATAAGTATTTTTGAAAAATCATTTCAAACACACCTAATAGGAGGCCTATTTTTTCTATTAACATTTTTTATTATTTTAATAAAAACATTCATTTTGGTCCTATACATGTGATATTTTAATCATGGGTTAAAGGTTGCCTAACTTAATTAGAATTGTGTAACTTAATCAGTTATTGGTGGGGTGTGCTTTCCCTAAAAATAAGGAGCGGAAGTTTGCAACTCTCCTAGGACTTCTTTGAAAGGCAGATTAACTTAGAGATAAAGTTCTTTGATAGTCGTCCCATCTCAATGCAGTTTTAGCGTATCAACTTTCAATCACTGATGACCACTGTTTATGGGTTATTAAAAGGTCAGCCCCGACAAATAGATTAAGAGAAATCCATAATTTAATAAAAGTTTGGATCAATTTTCTTTGGCCCACGTCAATGGACTAGTCTCTTTAAGACTGGATGGATGAACCACAAATGTAAGCCCAAGCTAGTGGACCATTCTTTTGAACCTGGATCACTGGACCAATATTATTAATCCATGACAACGGATTTTTGGGCCATAAGATTCTCACGGAGTCTTAACCAGTTACAACCCAATTTAAAAGGCCAAGTCCAACCCAATATTATTCAAAAGTGCATCTTTCAGCCATATCACTTCTCTTTTATGAGCAAATTTCGGTATTTGACTGGGTCTTAACCTACTGACTATTGAATGTTTGTGTTTCTTATCTTATTATTTCGTGAATGATATGAATACATGAATGTTTTTGGTTTCACTTGCCACATGGCAATTATATTAGATGGATATCCATGCAATTAATTGTCATTGTTTGTTTTGGTTTTGACCAAATTTTTTTATGTTTGACCAAGTGATATCTATCATCTATTTCAGTAATTTTGGGTTCAATTTAAGTTCAAATGAGATCCATGAGTAGTGTATGTAAAGATAGTTGACAACCCCACATGAGGAAATATTTTGTGTATGATTTTATGATCATGTTGTAATGTGGAATAGAAGTCATATGTCTAAGTTGAAATATACATGGAATTTTACTTTCATAACTCCTGAGAAATTAAATATTGGTATCTATAACATATATGAATGTTTATTTAAAATTAAATTAGGATGATTAAATTAATAGACTTAGACATATGATCTACGCCTTTATGGTGGTGGGTCTTACCTTTAGAGGCTATGGAAGACCGAAAAAATGGTCGTTTAAGGAAACATAACTAATAAATATAGAATTGTGCTCTATCAAAAGGTGACCGACCTTTAAAGGTTGTGTTTTTCTTGAATTTTAAGAATTAAATCTCATTAAGGCCACAAGGCGCACTAGCTTGAACAAAATTTCTAATTCTGCAAAAAGGTAATTTGGATGTTTTGAACAAGTTAAGTGAATAGAATAGTCATGAGTGTAATAGGGATATTAGGATAACCCTCTTACCAAAATGTAGTGGAAGTGTCTGAATCAAACCAAAACACAATTGAGTAGGTCTATGCAACTTGCCTAGTGTGACCTTGGGAGACTAATAACATGTCAAAATGTCTTCCAAAATGTGAGACTAGATGATGTACCTTATCTGTACCCGTAGGGTGGAAAGTTCATGCATAAAAGTAAAACACCCTAATCAATCCAACTGTAGCCTTAAGCATGGATTGAAACATTAAAGTTTTGTGGTCCCTCTTAAAAGATATGACATTGATTATATTTCTTGTCAATACATCTATGAATAATACTCCAATCTAGAAACAATTATCTGGGATAAAGCCACCGAATAATTGTAATTATTACAACTAGCATATGAACATTGACCTCACATTAGGGTTTGAAGATTATGATTTTTCATCGTTGATGATGTTCCTAAGGCCCCGAATGAAGATGCTACGGAGATAGTGACGGCTTATTATGCCAAGTGGAAGAAGGCTAGTTGTTTGGCTATGATGATCATCCGAGCATCTATTAGTGAACCTCTACAAGGAGCTTTTGAGGTGTTTGCTACTGCAAAAGAGCTTCTGTCAGTGATTGAGAAACAATTCGTTGGGATTAAGAAATCAAATTTGGGCCTAGTGTGTTTTGAATCCAATTTATTAGATGTCCCTACAAATTCTTGGTGGATTGACTCAAGTGCCTTTGTGCACATCACACATTCTTTGTTGGGGTTCACCAGCAGGAGAAACCCAAGGCTGAAGGATAATCTATTTCTTGGAAATGAATAGGAAATAAAAGTCGACTAGTATTAGATTTAGGTTTTTCTAGGATTTTAGAGGATATCTTCTATATCTCGTCATTTAGGAGGAATCTTATTTTTGTTTCTAGACTTGATGCAGTTGGTTATGGTTTTATGTTTAGAGATGCTTCATTATCCATTTATTATGGTTAAGATGTTATTGTTTGTGATAGATTGATTACTAGATTATATCAGGTTGCTTTAGATGGTACTTATGCATCTTCCCTTTTATCTGAATCCTCGAATTCTTCTAGTCTTAAGCGTCCTCAAACCTCAGAGAATTCCTCAATGTTGTGGCATAAGAGACTAGGTCATGTCTCTGGAAAACAATTGGAGTTACAAGTCAAAGAAAATATTTTAGATCCCTTGGATGTTTCCTCAATGACGCCTTTCATATCCAAAACCATCTTTTAGGCGCCTATGACTTAGATATACGAGCCATTAAGTAGTTTACAGGCAGTTTTACAAAATTTGCTTCATAAGGGGAAGATGAAGCAAGGACAATAGGCAATTTATTTGAACTAGGTCTCTACAAGTGGTTGTGCTTTTTATTGTTGTTTTGGTGAAGAAATGCATTAAAGCATTATTCAGGTTCGAAATTATTTTGGTTCAATAAAATGGACAAGTGTACATAAGTGTGTTTTTGTTCTTTGTTTGGTGAATGTGCACTGATTTCATACATTATTTTTAGGATACGTCAATTGTTAACTATTTTGGTTATGAGGTTTGGAATGTTGAATTTGTGTTATTGACGAAAATGCTATGGACAAATTTTGAGTTTAAGGCCTGCATGTATTCATTTGATTACCGATATCCATTAATGATGATATCCATGTCTACACATGTAACATACTTCTCTTCTGACCATTGGTAAGGGCATTGAGCACCAGTAATGTGTTTGTCCATTTGCATGTTGACATTTCTATTTCTAGATTAGTTTAGTGTTATATTGAATTAAACTAGGTATAAAGTTGACAACATAGTTGTGATGGATTTTATAGAATAAGCTTGCATCGTATTTATATACACATAACTAAATTCTAATTTTATTGTGTGGAAATAATTCTTGGTTTGGGACAATTAGTCTACCAAGAAATCAAGGTACCTATGTTTCTTTCTCTTAATTGTCACACCCCGAATTCGATCCTTTCGAATCCTGTGCGCGTAGTAAAACTCCATCAATTTCAATCAATACAGAGCACTAAAATCTTCAATCAATAAAAATAAAATCGCTCAGTCTTTTAAAATAATTACAACTGCTACAATCACCAAAAATATAAATAACTAGCATTCCTTAATCCTCAATCAATCTGATTCTTTAATGCCTTTCATTCCGTGTCGAACCTACATCTAAGCTTGGGAGGCCCAGTAAGTAATTTAAAACACAACATACAAAATCAAAGGTCAAACGATAATCAAACAGCCACCAATAATCAACTACGGAAGCATGAATTAAAATGATATTATTTCGCAAACACAAATACATTTGAACCATCGCATAAAACTCAATACTCCAATATTTCGATTTTCCCTTAGCTTCATACTCGTTCGTATCGGCTACATACTAGGCATCAATCAGTGCATCCCACTATCACACACACCTCTCTAGGCCATAATCACATCTCATTACTATAATCATGTCATTGAGTGCACCTATTGCATGTTCCGATAGGTTCCAAATTTGTTTAGCACAATCAATACCACGATACATCAAACAAAACCACAAGGAATATCAAAATCACAAAAATTAAACAATTGATTAGAATATAATGACTGTAACAACAAAACGAACTCTTTACAAAGAGATTTAGACATGAAGACATATTATGAAATAAACCACTTTATTTTTTTGAAACCATTGGAGGGATAGGTCCATGTATTCTAAACAATCTTCTTTGTTCACACACTGATTTTTCTCGTAATATGTCAATTGCATCATTAGCCATTCATCTCCTCACTGCCATATGTCTCTCTCTCTCTTGTGGTGGCTATTTCCCAATTCCTTGCCTAGGGGATTTGGTAACCCTATGTAGTGACTTTATACTTACACTAGGTATAATGTTTTGCAACTAAACCCTACTTAGTGACTTTATACCTACACTAGGTATTAAGTTTTGCAACTAACACTTAATTCCCCATTGTAACATGAGGGTGTGTTTGGTTTAAGCATTAGGAAATACCAGATTAGATAATATTGTCCATTCCTTACCCATCCATCCGGCTCTTTGACTAATTATAGTGATAATGCTTCCTCATCCCATGTTTGGTTTCAAGTATTAAGAAGTAGTGGACTCCACCAAAATAAATTTTGGACAAATACATCCCAATTGGATTATTTAAACCCACCAAAAAGGTGGGTTTATTTAAGAGGTTGTATGTGGTATTAAATACATTATTCATCTAGGCTGGTATTATTTTTAATTGATAATACCGGGCCCAAAAAGTGTATTCAAACATGGGTATAAGAGGGATAAGATGGGCTCAGTGTTATTTTTTTCAATCCCTGTTTGTCAATACCTATAATCCAATTGATGTGTTAATCAACAATTAAATATTTACTATATATTTTGCGCGGGGTATTACATTAGCTAAATATATTATTTACGAAAATTTAAAAATCGGTCCCTCTATATGGACTTATTTGGAGATAAGTTTGTCAAAAAAACTTATTAGGTTTTAAGTCATTTTTTTGTCAATTTTACTATTGTAACCCTTCCTTGTAAGAATGTTATAAACGATGTTTATGGACACAATAACTAACCATATACATCTCCTTTATAATTGTCTTCAAATCCGACTACAATCTTCCAAGCTATAATGTTTCTTTATTCGAAAAACAAAAAACTGGCATTTACCAAAATTCGTTCATATTCAAAATTTAAACTCATTACATTCCATAAAATACAATTTGAATTTACTATTTCAGTTTACTTTGGACTCCATCGACAAAATATTAATATTTAAAAAATAACAATAGTAACATACTCAACAAAGACACTAACATGATCACTAAAAAATAGTAACATGCTCACAAAAAAATAGTAACATGGTAAAAAAGTAATAACAATTAGGGATTTAACTCTGTCAAAGTGGGCATTAACCTTATAACCAAGATTCAAAAGAACTCATACATTTTTACTAAATTAAAGTGCTATAGATTTCGATGTTGTTGATTTTTTTGTTGCACAAGACAATCGAGTATTCATTGTCATTTATTAAAACTTATTACTCGTTATTTTGTAAATTTTTAATTTGTGGATCGTATTTTCACTAAAATCATTCGAAAGCTGCTGTTACAGTAAAAAAAACTATTGTCTTGTATTTTGTAAAATTAGATGTGTTACTGAACACAAATTTTTGATGTTACTATGAATATTAAATTGTATATTACATAATATACGTCTCAAAGTTTGTAATTGTATGTTAAAATTCACTATAGCAACATTAGTGTCAGTATAATAACACGAATGTACTAGTAACACAACCCTAATTATAACTTCAATCATATAGTAACATGAATGTTACTATACATTAACATTCATGTTATTAAACTCTATTGACATTATTCATCCTCCCTATATTATGCATTACTCTTGTTAAGAAAATTTTGCGATTTAATTTTGATTTAATAGACCAACAATTTATTCGTACATTAAAATTTCCATATATAATTATCAGAATATATAAATTTCATATAAAACTTCAGTTAATTATCATAATATTTAATAAATAATTTTCATATATAACTCAATCAAGAGTTTCAATATATACATCAATGATCTAATCTTTATGACTTTTCATAACTGGACAAAACTAATACTGTGAGGGGTAATTTTGAAATTTAAAAAATAAGTGGACTTAAGTACCTATATATAAGTTTAAACATGGACTTACACCTAAATAAGTTTCCTTCCTAGACTCAAGTCATTATAAGTTCATCTAGGGGGACTCACCCTCAATTTTCACTATTATTTAATTGGTGTGATTCTTACCTTAATTTGGATGATGGCATAGGTGATGATTGGTGAGATGTTGGATGATGGCATAGTGAAGCATTGCTGTTGTCAATACTGTTATTGTTGAAGCTTTTGATTTGTGCGTTAAAAATCAACACCCACTACCTTTTTGATGATTTGTGTGAAAGAAAATCCACAATCAAATCCTAATTGTTTGATGCTTTGCGTAATTTGTTTCATCACATATGTCAATTTATGTGTTCAAGTTCATGATTTGTGTTATTTTTGTAAGCAATTATGCTTCTCAAGACTTAATTCTCTCATGATACTTAACTTGTTTAATCTCATGTTTTTCAAAGATTTAAAACCATTCTAATACGAACCTTTTGTTTTTTTAAAAGGGGATTGATTGATTAGATTTGGGTGTCTCCCAGGGTATTTAATGAATGACAAAAAGTTTTTATTAATTTGGACCATCCTTTCCATTTCTTGTTATCTATTTCTAGATTGATAAATAGAGGCATCATCAATGTCATATGCATCTAACTTTTTGTTTGTTTCAACTTATTGTCCATATCCCTTAGTGTGCTTCTAACTTTTGGGTGATTCTATCAAGAGTTTTCAATAATCATTTCAAGAATTGAGTTATTGACTAGAACAATAGAAAAGATTAATTGACAACATGATTTTTTTAACAAGAACTTCAATGACATCGCGTTTCCATAATGTTTGTCATAAGAATTTTGGTTTCACTTTATCTTGCATTATAGTGCCTATTAGTTCAAGTTGTTTAAAAAATTAACATGCATGAGTTTGATCTCTTCTCTCTGTCTCTATGTGCATCTTTTGTGCTATTATGAAGGATGATAACAAATATGCATGGGAGTCTGATCTCTTCTCTTTGTCTCTATGTGCATGTTTTGTGCTATTATGAAGGATGAAAACAACGATACACATGATTGATTGACTTGAATTATATGTGAATTCTGTGAGGTTTTTTTTCCTTTCTCTTTTGTTCTCTTAGTAGCTTTTTTTATTTAACAAGAATACTTTAGATACAATAAAACTTATTGCTATGTATAATTTATATTGTTATGAAATGCCAAAGAGCAATACTATATACTTCATTTTTTTTGGAGTTCAAGATCTCCATTTTTTTAACTTTTTTGATTTTATTTTCTATTGGTTATGACCTCTAAAGAGCCCTTTTTTTTGTATTTAAGAGATTCATCTGGGTTGGACGATTCAATAAATACGAAAATTTATAAATAAAATTACCAAAAGACACTTTTTAAAAGCAAGGTTATCAAATCTGCTTTTGACATAACAAATATTTTTAACATTTTAGGCAACCATAGATTCTTCTGGGTAAACTCCATCTAATAGTTGTAAAGCACACACTCTCTCTCTCACACACACACACATAAACACATTCATCTGGGCAAACTCCATCTCACATATATTTAGGCAACCCATTTAAGGATTTCGATGGAGATTGTAAAGGATAAGAGCATTACAGTTATTAGAGGATCTGGTGAACAGGTTTTGAGAGGACATTGAAGAGGTTAAGACTGACTTTGGAAGAGGTTTTGAGCATGTTTTTGCTTGTTGTGCTGACTGTGGAAGAGGTTGAGATTGACTCTCTCTAGTGTTGTCTTTCTTGTTAGATTTTTTATTTAATACAAGAGACTAGAGAGAGAAAGAAGTGTTTTGCAAAAGAAAAAGAGGAATAAGAGTTTTTACAGGAGATCGTGTTTCTTGTGCTGACACAATGCCCCCAAAGCGTGTTTATTGTGTTGTCCTAAAAGGCATGGTTAATAACCACGCTTTTTAATCTAATTTAAAAATATTTTATATTAGAGTGATTTATTGATCCCGCTTTAAAAAAAACGGTTTTTGTTGACTCCGCTTTTTAACAAAAGTGAATTTGTTGATCCCATTTTAAAAAGTGTTGTAGTTTTATAAATTAGTTTAAAAATACCATAATTTAGTAATTTTGTTTATAAATTGCTATATTTTGGTAATTAACTCCGGTCGATTCTATCTATAGTGACCTATTGGGGTTTTCTTATCCAACCACTATTGTTATTAAGTTCACTTTTTTTTTTTGGTTCTTTGAATCCTTCTTTAGATTGAAATTCTTGAATAGTTGCATTGAAACCACCGATTTCTAATTTTTGAGTTGGGTTGTAATTGGGTAGAGTGCTTGGTATTCTTAGCTTTGATTATTGACAATCTTATTTTTCTTTCTTAGGCCTTTTTTCTACATCCCATTCATATGTTGCTAGTTTTTGTTTTTGAATTATAAGTCCAAATAAAGTTTGATTTTATATCTAGAGAGAGATATAATGAGATCACTCTAAATTAGATTTATGCTTAAAGGGATATATTATGAGACAACTTTCATCTAAGGTACCTGAATGTTTTTAGAAATCTCATTTCAAACTAATGTTATTCTTTTCTTTCTTAATGAGCTTCTTTGTATAGTTTGTGAATTTTCATGTTTAAAGGAGTTAATATTTATAATTTCGTAGTTAGTACATCAGATTTTTTTATTGCTTCAATTTATAATTGGTAAATGGTTGTCTTAAGACAGGAATACGGTGTGACGGTGAGTGCAGTAATTAATTTGAGCAGTATTTTCTTTAAACATGCATATACCAAATTACTAACATTGAAATTCTAGGGTACTATTTTCAATAAAAAAATTTCACTATGATGTTGTGGTAGTTTATAGATAGTTGTGTTTAGATAGAACTATGGTGAGTCCTATGATTGGTTTGTGTATGATTATGCGATATACAAATTTTGTGGCAGGTTGACATTTATCTGAGATCCTATTTTTACAAGAAATTCTTTCAGAATTTTTGAAAAATTAGCGAATCCCAAATTAATTTCAACTTTTTTAATTAAAGCAAAGTAATGAGAAATGTTTCAAATAGATGATCTTTTTTTTTTGTTATATAGTATTTTTAGGCACGGGTATTACTAGTATATTAATATAACTCATACATTATTTTTTCACAGTTTCATTAATTGTAATCTAACCCTATTATTAAAATAATTACACTTATGCCCACAACTTTATATAAATAACGTAGAATACTGGTTTGGATCTTACATTTACATTGTAAATAATTTGGTGTGTAGAGTTCGGCTTATACATAAAAAATCAAATTATCAAATCCTTGTATGATATGAGTAAATGTTCACAATTTTAGATAGAATTGGACACATCATTAGTAGGATTATAGTGCAATCTTCTAGCATAGTCTACTTTGGCAATACGAGATTGTTCAATGTCTCATATTATTGCACTAGTACACTTTGTGTATTAAATAAGACCGTTATTGATATTAATATCTTTTTACTGAGTAAATAAGAAATAAATACCTCATGATCATTATTAGTTGTTTAAACTCTTAATCTTGAGATAGTTAATTGACATGTGTATATAATGATTGTTACTTTAATTAATCAACAAGTGAGATTCATAATTGAGTCAACAAATTCAATGAATTAAGAGATGACATTATTTCCATGGTAGAAATTAATTATTAAAAGAAATCACGTCCCGATATTTAAATAGGTTGATGATATCCTCTTGAGGAATCTCATAAATTTTGTCAATATCAAACCCTTACATGTGGATTTAATTATCCGAAATAACAAATAAGTTACGTGGTAAGATCTCAAAGATAAAAACAAAGTCAATTAAATATAACTGTCTGTAATTTAATTAATTGACGAACATTTGTAATTTTAAACGGGGATATTATTAAGCATATAACAACAAAGAGCTTAAAATATAATTTTGAGATAAGACATGTGACATCAATAAAAAGTTTTTAATGACTAATTTATTAGCGTTGCACTAGAGGTCCACAAAGTATGAGGTTTGTCTCATTGTAGTCTCAATATTTCAATTGCATCATTGTACTCCCTGAAGTATTGAATATATTCTTATATAGTCTTTCAAGCAGACAATGTCAAATTGCTAACGATTTTTTATCATAAATTGGTCACGTAATATCTAAATATGAAAAAAAAAAAAATTTGATAGATCTTAAACAAATCTTGGGTAGCTATTGACAAAAAAAATGTGTAATATGAATAGTTTTGACCAAAATTTGAATATTTTATGATCAAAATTGTGTAATTTAGATAGTTATGTAACCAAAATTTGAGTAAAAATTTGGTCAAAACTTATTTAAATTATTTTTTTTGTCCATATTTAAGTATCACATGACAAGTTTATGATAAAAAAATCGTTTGTAATCTAAACATTATCTGCTTGAGAAACTATATAGAAATATATTTAATTTTTCAAGGATTAAAATAATGTAATTGAAACATTGGGGACCAAAATGAGACAAACTCTATATTTTAAGGACCTCTAATGCAATTAACCCAATTTATTATTAATGGAGTTCTAAGTTGGACAAAGAATTCTTAGACCCATTAGAAATCTAACTCTTATTTCTCCTTAGGAGTTTTTTTGTAGCCTATAAATAAACGTCCTTACTTGTTCTCTTAGCCATAACTTTTACCTTTATATTTAGAAGAGGTAGAGAGCAAGGAAAAAAATTCAGAGGATTAAAGTATACGCATTCAGATTTTAGCAACAAGAAGTACGTACAATAGAAGATCATTAATTTCATCGAGCCGACTATTTGATCTGCACCAATATTTGTTCGTACTATACACACTTCAAGATGTAAATTCTAATTTCGCTTTATAGGATTAACAAATGAATTTTTTATTTTTATTTTTGTATTCGATTATACGTGCCTTCAACAATTCGTAAGATTGTCAGTTTTAACAATGAGTTCTTAAGAAAAATTACCTCCTCAAATGCCTAATTACTAGAGTTCTGATACATTTTAATTAGTTCCTTCCAATCTTATTAGCCTATGTGTCCTATGAAACTACTACTATCATTTTTTAAAATTATTTTAATTTTGAATTTTTAATCATTTATCATTACCACTTTCAATTTTAAAAAATTATCATTTTGACACTTTTAATAAGTAATTGCCTCATAATGTACTTACACCCTTTTGTCTTTGTCGTGTAGTATCATATGCCCTACACGTTTCTCTCCAAGGTTCGTGTAAGATATTTTGTCAATATTTTATTTCCAAAAACAATCGCGTCCAACGGCAGAGTCTATTTGGATCCTTAAAGACCTCAGCTAAGATATTTATTAAAAAATAGAATCCAGAAATATCTTAGCCAATAGCCCGTTACTCTCACAGTGTAGTGACAAACTGATCCACTGTTCACGCTTATCATCAACGTTAGCCAAGGTTGCACTCTGCAGTGGCTTACTATGATTGGGCATTCGTCTTCTTCGTCACAGAAGTTTTCACTCTAGCCTTCAAAAATAACAAAATATTAAAAGAAAATTAATAATAAAAAAATAAAAAAAAAAACCGCCTTCGCGAGTCGGTTGGTTCCTCTCTCTCTCTCTGTCGCCCTCATTTTTTTTCTCTCTCCAAAAATATAAGATAGAGAGAGAGAGAGAGGATTATACAAAAGCAAATATATATGTATGACAACACTTGAGTCATCGTCTGCGGTGGACTCGAGCATGGAGGACACCTCACAAACCCTGACGCAACCGCCAAACCACACCACCACCACCACCAAAACCAAAGCGAAAAACGACTACACGAACCGCTTCGACGGAGACGGGAAGAACGGAAACGAAGAAGACGACGGCGACGAAGAATGCGACGCGGAGGTTTGGGAGACGCTGAGCAAGAGTTTCCGGGAGGTCCAATCGGTTTTGGATCAGAATCGAGCTTTGATTCAACAGGTTAATGAGAATCACCAGTCCAGAATTCCTGATAATTTGGTGAAAAATGTCGCCTTGATTCGGGAGATTAACGGTAATGTTTCCAAGGTCATGGGTCTCTATTCGGATCTTTCGGTAAATTTCTCCACCATAGTTCATCAGCGACGCGAAATCACGGGTTCCAAGGACAGCAGCAACAGTGACAGCAGCAACAAGGTGGACAGTATGGAGTAGACTTGTGATTATTAGAAAATTGACTTTTGGATCGATCAAATTCAGTAATTTTCAATCACTCTCTTATCTTTTTCTGATTGTGTTTTGTCCTTGTGATGTTATGGCGAATTAGTTAGCTTTTGTGTGTCTTAGATCTTCTGTCTGGGTCAGTTCATTGAGTTATGGTCTGTCAATGGTTTAGTCAGAATAAGATTTGAGTTAGTTCTTTGTCTTAATGTCTAAGTCAGTGAGTCTGTTTCTGTTTCTTGCATGGAAGATCCGTACTTTAATTGTTTGGCTGGTGGCCATGGCAGTGGTGAATGTGATGCTTATCTGTTGTTGTTATGTTTTTATGGTTTTAAGGAATTAGGATTGATGGCTGCGGCTCTGCTTATTTCATGTTCTGTCCTGCAGACAATGATAAGGTATTTATGTTTTGTTAACCTTTTTTTTTTTTTAACTTTTTCCTCAATTTCTTTTGTTAGCATGGATAGTTAAGAACGGATTGAAGTTCAGCTTGCAATAAGCCATGATGATGCTGTGCCATATTACTTAGCAAAATGGGGAATTGTGTCTTAATTTGGCAGTTGATTCCTATGACTTGATTAGAGAAAGCGGTTGTAGCAATCGAATGAAACCATATCAATGTACAATTTAATTCAGTTAGCTTGCAATGGAAATACATATACTGGACAATTACCTAATTGCAAAATTATATTTCACGCCTTGTTTTTGAGTATATATATTGCACTGCCTCTACTTTAAATTCCTGTTGAGTATTTTTGTAAAGGTTGTCTAAATGGTTTGCATTTTGTTGGTATTGCTGCTAGACCTTGTAAAATTATTTTCCTCATTAATTTGAGTAGTATTTCCAGTTTCTATTGTCTGTGGTGCCTCTAGATTCTGATTCTTAAACATTCTGGTATTGTTGGAATTTAAGCCTACGGTTTCTGCAGTTGTGCAAAATTGCATACTGAAATGTGTTTAGAAGGCATAGAAACTTGTATGAGACAAATACAAAATTCACATTGTGCTATCTTCGGCTTTGTATTTAAAGAGCATATATTTGATTATTTATTGTCATCTCAGTTATACAGAATGCTGCATGAAAGCCACTCATGACCCTAAAAGAATGCAGTAAACATCATGTCGTAGTTGCTGGCTAGTGCTCAGATTGTGGGCATTCGTTAATGTCACATATGACTGCTCAGATTGCATAGCCAGTTGTAAACACAGGCTTTTTAGGATGGTGGAGTATAATTATATGGCTCGTGGCATAGATAGTATTGGCCGGGCTCAGCCCCTGCAGCTGAACCAGCAAAAGAACTGTACCTTTGTTTTACTCCTGAAAGAGTTGCAACAGATGATGTTTCTTCCAAGTAAAATGGTAACACAGGTATCAGATTGATGAGGTTTGCTTGTAAGCATTGGGTAACAAGTACAATCTCACTTCAAGTCTGTTGTTTGTTTTATGTTTGACATCACAAGGCTTTGCACCTTTTGGACAAATTGTCCTATTTGGTTTTACATCATACATAAAAAACTAAGGGTTGTGTTAGTGGAAGCTAATGAATTCGGATCCTTTTTTTTTCTGATTGATTTTTGTTGGTCTGTTGTACCAAGTTACCAGAACCATAAGAGGATTAATTGCATCAGCTCTTT
>CAUOFW020002949.1:0-41666 GCA_963454935.2 Ilex paraguariensis
AAGCTAATTATGGTAAATCCTCAACTTCTTGGATGTTCATAATAATCATATTTTCTAAGGTTCTTATTCTTCCATCACAAGTATATATCATCCTTAATTTCTCAGACTAGTTTAATAGTTAGGGGTGTCCAGATCAACTTACGTGTATTTCGATTAATTCCCTCTTTAGTCTGGTTAAAGACAAGTCATTCACGTCAGGATTAGAATATTTATAAGATATAATATTTTTTCAATACCAAAATTTATAACCTTCTGTTATATAATATGGTGTCCAAAGAAGGATAAAAGGAAATGGAAGCATGGTCTCTTTCTTTTCTTGCCTGTACGTACGTGTTGGACTTGGCACCAAGGAAATGGTTAAGTAGGACATCTTGTCTTGTTAACGGATAGTTATTTGATCTCAATTCGATTTAAATTTAAACTAGATTAATCATGAATTAATATTTTTAATTGATTATTTAAATTTGAATTCATATTACATTAAAATTCGGGTTTTAACTTGAATTCAAATCCAATGTGTTTAGATGCCTAAAGACATTCACTACCTCGTGATTATGCAACAGTACTCAAGGGTGAATGAAGGAAGCACAATAACTAAGAGCATCTCCAATTCTGACTAAACTTTAAATTTTAGTCTAAATAATTTAAATACATTCTCTAATCTTTGACCGAAACTCATACCAAATTAACAAAAAATTTATTCAGAACTCAAATTAAAGGAGAATCAAATTTTGTATCAAATTTCTAACGGTAATTTTGTATCTTATTTAAAGTCAAAATACTTCTTCGATGACTTATTTTCTGCCTCTTCTTCCTTCTCTCTTCTACGTTGTTTTCGTCGCTGACCGCCATTGAAGTATTCATAAATCCTTTAAAAACCAGTAGGTAAACTTCGTCCTTTTCATCTTTCATTTTCTTGATTTTCTTGTATTTTTCAAAACTTTAATATCATTCATCTTTCATACTATATAAACCTTAAACCTACCCATCAAATTTTTCTTTGATATTTTTGAGTTAAATATTATCGGTTGTGCAATTGTAAGCCTTTGATTCTCCCCGAAATTTCAAGCCTTCACTATACACAAATTTAAAAAATTTGTCATTTTATTTTTTCAATCATCCATTTTTATTAAAAATGATCTGTTTTTTGTGTTGTGCAGACAAAACCCATATCAAAGTAAATATTTTTTTTATTTGGATTTACAGAATAAGATAATGGATTAGAACAATCTGAGAATTCTGGGGTGGTTTTATTTTTTTATTTTTGTTTATTTTTATTCTCAAGTAGTGTTGTATCCATATATAATTTTTTTTGATTTACCCATTTATGGAGAGATATGAAAGTTTTATTTATTTTATCAGATTTCATGACTTGAATGATACCAAAAATGAGTTTTGAGATAATAAAAGAATTTTTTAATCAATTTGAGTATAAATCTGAGTTTGCCCATTAGAGTACTCTATACCAAATCAAGTTTTTTACTCAAATTTGAGTCATGGTTGGAAAAAAAAAAAAGGACTAAAGATGACTTTGAAATAATTATAAGTTACCTATCGCTGTTTATGTCTGGGGTTTCCATATATGAAATTTTGGGTCTAATACTATTCCCGAAAAATTATTTTTTAGTACTGTACAATTCGGGCAGAGTAAGAAATATCTATTGAGGGTGGGACAAAATATAATTGAAAATAATTCATTATTTGATACAAAAAATAATTTTCTATCAATGCGATTCAATAAAATACAACGCTTTTTAAAATCTCTAAAATTTTGTATATTAATTAAGTCTAAATTAATTTCTTACTAATTTTCTATTAATGTGCATAATTACAAGTTCGTTCTTCATTTAATTGCGAAAATTAGTTGAAATTATTATCGATTTTCTAGAGAAACTATATATTCGGAATAACTTGAAATATTTTTGGGTCACAATATTTTGTCTTTTGTATCAAATCTTGTTTTATTAGGTTATAAACTACTATTACAAAAAATGATAAGTAAAAACTAAAAATTGTTCTTAAAAAGTTGGGAACATTATGCTAGATAAAAAGAAGTATTGTCTTTTGATTAATATAAAAATAAACTAATTAGGATGATTACATCTGATTTCAATCCATAAATACAACATTTATTTTAGATGATGGACAAATGCAGTATATTAACTAATTTTATGGGTCCTCATCAAAGGTCGTCCAAACGTGAAGGGGACTCCGCCCCTACAATTTACATTCTATTTTTCATCGGTCAGATCGTGACGCGTGTATATTTTATATATTTCACTACTTTTTTTTTATCATTTTCAAAATTGAGGGGCAAAAATGAATTAACCTAAGATGTATGATTAAAATTTATATTTTGGTATGATGTCCAAAAGTTCAATACCAGTCGTACCCATTCTACATGCACCTCTATTGTGATTAAACTCACCCAAAGTTATACCAAGTCAAAATGGGTATCATATTAGGCTATGGGTTCACAAATATATGAATCTTCCTACACTCTATTCTACATGCACCCCTATCGTGATTAAACTCACCCAAAGCTATACCAAGCCAAAATGTGTATCATATAGGGCTATGGGTTCACAAATATCCTTTTTGATTCATTGGTCACTATATGATGACCCATAATTCAAGCAAAGGAATGATTTATTTCATTCTCTTATGAGACGTAGTCCATTGATGGTTTCAAAAGATGTATTTTTATTTTTTTTTGAGAAAAGATGGTTGGTTTAAGGACTACTATGAGATTTTTTATTATTATTTATTTTACGTGTTTGAGATGCAAATGATAAAGAAATACTATATTTTAATATGTTAATTAAAAGGGTACAAATTGAGGTAAACCTATTATTAAAAAGATGAGAATAGAATATGGTGAACTTAATAATTTGATGTGATATAATTTAATAGGGTGAAAATGAATGTTAGAGGGAGAAGAAATGGGGTTTGACTTCTCTATTGTATATCAAGGAATACTGTTTTCAAAGCGACATTGTTTTACACATAAAACGACGTCGTTTAAGCAATAATTTTTTTACTATACAATAAAAAGTTGTGCCAGTACTAGTAGAAAACCCCACTTTAAAAAAATAAAGATATCATGATATAATTATTCACTTGATATTATGAGCCAATAACAAGGCGTCATACAGTCATGATATGACTCGCACTATTATATTTTATTTTATTTATTTTTAGTCTATTATTACGTCATATATTATGTGTTATTACTAATTATAACATTTTATAATCTTTTATAGAATATTAGTTATACTCATTGCCTGAAGGCATGAAGTAATAAAAAAATTGTCAATCATAAATATATTTATATTCACACTCAAAATCAAATCACAAATATAAAAAAGAGAAAAAAAAATTTAAGCCGTGCGATGGTGGGTGGCAGTGGTGGTTGGAGACTGTGATAGTTTGGTAGACGACGACGACGGTCGTGGGGGTAGTGGTAGTCGTAGGTGACAACTGTGACGATGGTGATAAGTTTTGGATGACGATGGTAGTAGTGACAATCATAGATGACGAAGACAATGATAGTTATTGACAGTGGTGGTGACGGGGCGATTGTGGTGGCTATGGCGACAGTAGGTTTTGGTGGTGAGTGGTGACGATAGTAATGATGAAACGAAGCATAATAAATGTATCGGAATTTAAAAATAATAATTTGATTCCTCATACCAAGGTCTATTCATATTTAATACAAACCGAGAAACCTTAGATCTATAGAGAAGATTAAAGGTTACCTCTTAAAGTGTGCCTTTAACAATCTTCATACATTTTCAAGAACTTTAAATTTTCAAATTTAAATTTAATCTTTATCCCAAGTCTCACAAATGTTTGGCCTCTATCAGTATCCACACGAATTGACAAACTTGAAGGATCTATTTCAACCATTGACAAACTAGTAGATAGAGAATGAGGGGTAATTCTTCTTGTGTTAACAAAAGAGTTGTTATTTCTATATCTCTTTAATCCATCTTCTATATAAAGGTATTTATAGAGCTTTAAAAGCTCTAATCCTAGTTTGGGTCAATTTGTAATTATCTCATAATTACATATAACCCATTTATTAACATTAATTATAAAAAGTCCTTAAATAACTCTTAATTAGGTTTTCACCCCAATTAACTCTTAATTGATTATCTTTCTTTTATCCTTTAGTTTCCAATCAATTTTATTATGTGTGACCTTATAGGTTCAAGTATACCCGATTATAGACATTCGATACTAATTACAAGTAGAATCTTAAATTAGAACTCTTTCTAATTTAACTTGAATTAGAACTCTTCTAATTTTTCCTTTATGAAGAACAATTAATATATTTATATTAATTTCATTCTTTGGACTTCTACTAATCATAAGTGACACCTAACAATATATCATGATCAACCTCCAAATAGCACAAAGTAGGTAAATAACCCATTTAGTCTATAGTTGTCATGCAATTCAATCTTTCTATCACACAATGCTCCAATTGAATTACTAAGGTATGAAATTACTGTCAAACTCCTAATTCAATCTAATGTGTTCAATCTTAGGACTATAACTTTTAATAATCAATTAGAAACTCTTTTCTAATTGTCATTCTACCTTGGCCAAAGACTTTTGGAGTCATATCCCAGAAGATCACATAGGACATTCTTCATTTAATTACTAAGGATGATAGATTCTATTTTGTACACCCATAAGTCTTCATGCATGCCAAACTATGTCCAACAATATATATCTAAGTTACATGGTTAGTATATGAATATGTTGTATAATTAAAGCATAGAAGTCCATGCACAAGACAACTATAGTGTCTCAAGTGTAAGGATCAGTTGCATAATTATAACTTTAGGATTTAATATTGACAGGTATGTAAAACTCTATATGAAAAATCTTACGTTAATCAATGGTCACGTTCAGTGTACTGGTTCTCTAACAACCACCCACACACCTGCTTCAGTATCCTAACACTAGTGACTTGGACGAGTCACATCATATCAAATATGAGTAAATATAGTGTGTGCTAGTCTATCTGGATTACATAGTGCCTAAATAATAATCTTATGATTAGGAACATTTAAGAGTTAAATACTAAGAAGTATATGTCTCCATTTCTCAACATCTTGAGAAACTATTTTCTTAACTTATACTTTATGGACTATATTATTTAAAATGAAATAAAGTAGAAACATGATAAATAAACTTGCCATTTTATTTAATTAAGTAATGAATATTGCTAGTACAACCCTAAAACATTATTTACATGATTGGTCTTAGAGCATATTACTAACAAATGATGGGTGTAATTAGTAGTGGACGACGATGGGTGCTTGTGGGCGACGATGATTGTGTTTGGTGAAGGCGAATGACAATGGTGATGGTGAGTAACAGTGGGTGGTGATAGGTATGGTGAAGGTGAGTGACAATAGGTGGCCATGACAGGTGGTTGTGGGTTGTGGTAATGGGTGGCGACGGGTGATGGTAGGCAACGATGAAAATGATGGGATGTTGATGGTATGTAATAAATATAAGAATGAAATAATGATGATGGCGGGGGGTTGGCGGTGGAATGCGATAATAACAATCGGTGGCGGGTGACGACAACAGTGGTGGTGGTAATAGTGAAGTGTTTTGTAGAAAAATAATTTTAAAGAAGTAGAAGTTAATTTTTTTTTACTTACTTATTTAAGTAGTAAAACTACTTTTGACTTATTTAGAAGTAATAAAAATAAGTTATTTCAAATATTACTTATTTTTTTTTTAAATATTTATGAAAAGTAATAAGTCCTATAAATACTTTTGAAAAGTCACCTCAAACACATATTTAAGACTTTATTTTTTCTATTAGATTTGGAGAGTTAATATTAATCATTGAATTAATTTTAAAATAACATTTAAAACGATCTCCACCACAAAATCAAAAATTATTTTTTTATGTTGCACTTTATTATATTGATTTAATTCGGCCCCACAATCCCACCAACAAAAGCATGCGAGTGGAGGTTAGTCTCCGGCAAGCTCTTTGATTGATACAATGAAAAAGTAGAAATAATAAATAAGAGATTATATTTAGTTTGAAAGAAAAATAAGAAGCATGAAAAAAATAGAAGGATTAGTATTTTTTTTAACTCATCAAAAATTTATCTTTTTAAAGAAGAAAAAAGTGAATGAAAAATTAATTATTTTGTTGAAATATATGTTTTTATCTTTATATATTTTAATATATATAGATATTATATTTATCTATTACATATTATATATTATGTATATATTAATTTCATATATAAATATATTAATAAAAATTTGCATTTATATATATATATATTAACGTTTCCATCCATACTAAAAAAAAACCTCCCACCAAATACCGAGGAGAAAACTAAAAATTCACCCCTTAAAGAATAAAATGTATCACTATCATTTTTTATGATTTCATCATTTATTAAATCCTACTAAACACACCATTAAGTAATCTCAAATGAACCCCTTTGACAATTGATGCTTTGATCGATAGTTAACTTAAATATATATGTTTCCCGCTCCCGCTCCCTCTCCCTCTCCCTCTTATTGTATGAAATATTATGATTGATCATGTTATAATTTTTAAAGGTTAAAATAAACTAATTAAAGTTATTCATAATCCTTGGTAATATTTTATGGTCAATCATAAATAATTATAATTAGTTATAATTTTATATTTAAATGATGCAATTTAAAATTTAAAAAATTATAACTTTCATGGTACTGTATTATTATTATTATTATTATTACTGTAATGCTATACCTATTGCCTCTTCCTTTCGTGTCAAAACTCAACAAACGACATCGTATCAAGTCTACAGTATGTTTTCACGTAATACCGTACGTCCCCACAACTCCCTTTGCAGTACCAATTCTCCGATCAATAAAGTATCTCTCAGATCTAATAATTATTTGCCAACCCAACCTCTCTCTCTCTATACACACCCACAACATAACAAGAGTTGCCAACAACTAGATCTTCTTCTTCTTCACCACCACCACCACCAAACCTACAACCATGGCTATGTCAGCAGCTCCCCCGCACTCTGTTCTCCTCAAAAAACCCAACCTCAGAACCACCGCAACAACCCAATTCACCGCCTTTCCAATCAACCCATCACACGCTGCCACCACCACCACCACCTACAAACTCATATCAATTACTTGTTCAACCACCACCCCCACTCTAAGATCGTCCCGTTAACAGGTGGATCGGGGATGGACAAAATTTTTTTAAGTAGATACGGGAATGAAGATTACACCCCCGTCTCCGCTTCAATCCATTAATATCCCTGTAGCATTAGTGGTATTTAAATGCCTAATGACATTCTCTACCTCGCAATTATGCAACAATATTCAAGGTGAATGAAGGAAAGCACAATGACTTCGAAATAATTATATGTTAACTATCGCTATTTATGTGAGCGGAGAAGATAATATGTCTGGGGTTTCCACGACTGAAATTTTATGTCTAATTTCATTAGGAAAAAAAAAATTTGGGTACCGTACAATGTACATTCTATTTTTTATTGGTAAGATCATGACACATATATAGTTTATATATTTTACTACTTTTCTTTATCATTTTCAAAATTGACGGACACAAATAAATTATCGTAAGATGTATGATTAAAATCTATTTTTTGTATGATGCCCAAAAGTTTAGTACCGGTCATAACCATATCCATGAATCTTCCTACACTTCATTCTACATGCATCTTTATCGTGATTAAACTCACCAAAACAAATTTTTAAAGGTGATTCAGTGGTCAATCTTGTACTCTTGTAAATAAGAAATCTCATGTTCGAGACTTGTCACACCCTTAAGAGTCAATCACCTTTATTAATCAAGAGACATATTCTTAAACTAGTTCAAATTATGTTGATTAGCTCAAGGGTCAAAGGAATAGTTGACAAAATGTAAGCTATCTAAAGGTTATAACCTCTTCTTGTATAAGTTATAATAACTACAAAGAACATAATAAATTTTAAAATATTATAATTGATCATGTTATAATTTTTAAAAATTAAGTTAAACTAATTGAAGCTATTCATGATCATTGATAATATTTTATGGTCAATCATAAATAATAAGAAGACCATTTTTACTCGTTACTCAAACTCTTTTATTTTTTTTTGAACAATTCTCAAACTCTTATTCAAAGAGTAAAAGTAGATTAAAAATAAGATCCAATTTTTTACTCAAACCTATATCAAATGAAAGGAGACTCAATTTTTAACTTAAATAAAAACAAACTCAAATATTTACTTAAATCTTCAATAATTAGATGTCATTTTTTTAAAAGATCCAATGACCATATTTCAACTTCCTTTAAATTTGAGTTTGTTCTAATTTAAATTTAAATTTGTCTTTTTTTAAATTTGAGTAAACATATGAATGTCTTAGTTATAACTTTACACTAGGAAAAATCCATGCTTGAAGGTATGGTAAAAATTTAAGAGAGATGTTAATGGCTGTTGAATAAGTTTATTTGAAATTGTCCGATAGGCTAATTGAAGTTTGTTATATTTAAACAATGCAACTTAAAATTTTTAAAATTATGGCTTTAGTGGTATTGTATTATTATTATTATTCCGTAATTTTAAATCTATTCATTGTGTCCTTCGTGTCAAAGCTCAACAAAACGACATCGTATCAAGCGTCCAAATACCGTACGTCCCAACAACTCCCCTTGGCAGTATCAATTCCACAATCAATAATCACTCTCTCAGATCTAAAATAATTATTTGTCAACCCAACTTCTCTCTCTCCCTATATACACACCCACAAAATAACACAGAATTGGCAACATTTAGATCTTATTCACTACCACCACGAAACCAACCACCATGGCTATGTCAGCAGCTTCCCCGCACTCTCTCCTCCTCAAAAAACCCAACCACAGAACCACCGCAACAACCCAATTCACAGGCTTTCCAATCAACCCATCACGCGCTGCCACCACCACCTACAAACCCATATCAATCACTTGTTCAACCACCACCCCACTCCAAGATCGCCCCGCCGCCACCTCCCAATCCTCAGATCGCGTCTTTAATTTCGCCGCCGGCCCCGCCACCCTCCCCGAAATTGTCCTCAAGAAAGCTGAATCTGAGCTCTACAACTGGCGTGGCTCGGGTATGTCCGTCATGGAGATGAGCCACAGAGGCAAGGAATTTCTCTCTATAATTCAGAAAGCGGAGTCAGATCTGCGTGCCCTCCTTGATATTCCGTCGGAATACGCCGTGCTCTTCCTCCAAGGTGGTGCCACCACCCAATTCGCCTCTGTCCCGTTGAATCTTTGCAACCCCGATGATCCGGTTGATTATATTGTCACCGGGTCTTGGGGCGATAAGGCTTTCAAGGAAGCGACCAAATTCTGCAAACCCACTGTGATTTGGTCAGGTAAATCGGAGAAATATACAAAGATTCCTGATTTCGATGCCTTGGAACAAAACCCGTCTGCCAAGTATTTGCATATATGCACAAATGAGACCATTCACGGGGTTGAATTCAAGAACTATCCAACCCCCAAGAACAAAGATGCGATTTTGATTGCTGATATGTCGTCGAATTTTTGTTCAAAGCCAGTGGAAGTGAGCAAATTTGGGGTGATCTATGCGGGTGCGCAGAAAAATGTTGGTCCTTCTGGGGTGACTATTGTTATTATCAGGAAAGATTTGATTAGAAATGCACAGCCAACCACTCCTGTGATGTTGGACTACAAGATTCACGCTGAGAACAATTCATTATACAATACGCCTCCTTGTTATGGTATTTATATGTGTGGGTTGGTGTTTGAAGATCTGTTGGCACAAGGTGGTTTGGTTGAGATTGAGAAGAAGAACATCAAGAAGGGTCAGCTTCTTTATGATACAATTGATCAGAGCAATGGGTTCTATAGGTGCCCCGTTGAGAAATCTGTGAGGTCATTGATGAATGTTCCGTTTACATTGGAGAAGTCTGAATTGGAGGCTGAGTTTATTAAGGAGGCGGCGAAGGAGAATATGGTGCAGCTCAAGGGACATAGGTCGGTTGGAGGGATGAGAGCTTCGATATATAATGCTATGTCATTGGCTGGAGTTGAGAAGTTGGTTGCTTTCATGAAGGATTTCCAGGCAAGGCATGGTTGATGTTGGAGTAGCGTAGAGATTAGCAAAACATGTGTTTTGCTCTGATTTGTTTTATTGTTCTTTTAATGTTTTGTTTGTTGTTTTTTGTTGTGGGGGTCAGCATTGTTGAATGCTTTTTTATGAGTATTATGTGGCAATTGTACTACGATTTCAGGAGAGAAATTTATGTCCTTTGATGCTTTTAGTTTCTTACGGAGTAGATATTTCCTTAGTCGAGTCCGTACTACACGTTAATCTTTCATTTTTTAGAACTTGACTTTATTAATTAGGGCTCACTTCCCCTATATACTTTAAGCTTGTGGACATTTCAAGCTCATACCTTTGCATCTTGCCTTTAGGTTTTATTGATTTGTATGCTAATGAGCTCTTTTCTTCGGATTTTGAGTCTAAGAAGCTCTACTTTAAAGCACAAAAGAATGATAACCCGATTTAGAGTCAGAAGATCACTCTATAGGGTCTCTGATCTCGGTGAAGGGAGGTGAAACGTAAGCGAGGAAGAAAATGCAACTCCAACAGCATAAGATCAACAGAAATGGGGGAAGGGGGTGGCATTTGAGTTCCACTTTTTTTTTCTTTTATAAAGAGCTGCAAAAGTGGCCTCACCCTCTTTGCCTACACCAAAGGGATCTTCAGAAAGGCGTTAACCGGTGATAAATTACTTAGTTTAGTTGATTGTTGTTTTGAAATCAAATGAATTTGATTTGAAAAATAAAAGCCCCCCTTGGATTGAATATCATCCTAAACTAGGTTTGAAAAAGAATTTTCTGGGAATTTAGTGGGCAGCCTAGTCATTTTATGTCCTAATACCTCTAGGGATTGGTTTTACATTAACTGTCACATGAGATTGATTTGTATCATGTATGTGATGTTATTGGATAATACAGCATCAGTGTCATAAGAAAAAGTCATATTGGACTCTATATATATGATTCAAACCTGGTAATAAGTGATCACCGGATTAATTTAGTCCAATTGCTCGTCTAAAGTCCAAACTAAACATACACTGGATTAAAAAGGAGATCCATGGGCTGATGAGAATCTATCCAGTTCTAGCGGAAAAAATAGTGAAATTTCATCCAATATATTTATTTTTTAATTTCCTTCTTGATAAACTATTTATTCATTAACAATGAATGATCCACTAAGAAAGAAATTCAAGAAAAAATATATAGGAGATAATCGCAATCAAGCAAAAAGAAGTCAACAACCCACCTACCCCACAATGGACTCCTAAAAAAATCAAAGAAATTAATCTAATTTGTTGAGAGTTTCGATAAAAAAGTTTTAAAAGTTCCTGCCATAATAATTCTATCACTTGACACGTCATTGATATCAACAAATTATTTTAGTTTTTTTTAGGTTTTAACAACATTACTCAACAAAAGAGACAAAACATACTTGAAAATAGAGTTGTGTCAAACTTTTCTATTTTTTATTTTCTTTTGCTGGACCATAGTTTTGCCACTTAATAAAGCAAATGTGGAATTGACGTAAAAAAAGTTCGGTACTAGTATAAAAAAGAGCACTACTTTTGGGATATACGAATTTAACCTAAATCATTGACTTAATAATTTATCTAGCAACATGAACTCAATAAAAAAAATCCAATAATTATAGTTATAAAAATGTTACTGAATCATATCAAATGTCGCATCAAAACAGATAAATTTTGGTGAGTTGTATATATGAGGGCCCTGTTTGTTTAGTGGGTTTGGGTAAACCTAGATGGTAGGTGGGTTGCATATATCCTAACTTAGGTTAACTATGTCAAATGATACTTTTATCCGTAATAAAATATTTCATCTATCAAATCATATCTCAACTCCTCCATTTACTCATCTATATAATTAAATATATGTACATATTAGATTGACCAATGAGTAATATAGTCATTTATAAAATAAATATATATTGATAATTATGATAAATCCCTGGATTCTCATGTATATATATTATTTACTAAATACGGATATGAATAGGATTCATATATAAATCTCATATAAACAAAAGTGAGGGTTGAGTTTAGTAGAATTTGATAATTCCTAGCTCTAAAACCATCCAACCATGCCCCAGAAGTTGCTACTCTCTGAAAAGAGGAAGCAACTCCGACGAAGCTAAACCCTGGATGCTGCACCCAAAAGCCTATTGGATAAAGAAAAAAAAAATGGAAGATGGTGATAGCAAGAAAAATCAAAATAACAAGAAGAAAAAGAATGGTTCGCTATCACAACTTACCAACAACCAACTCACCAACCCTCCTATCAACATCCGGAAAATAACATCAGCTCTTTTAAATATCTACAGAATCCCCAACAATTTCAAACAAATTTGAATTTGTTTGCTTGTTCAAGACCAAATTACTCCTTTGACTAGTACCATGTATATAGGTAGGAAACTGCCCAGAAAGCATCCAAGCACTTAGTTGAATGATGGGACATTTTTAGAAGATTACAGGATTAATGACGCGTGTCCTCAGTCCCAAGGGACTCCCCTCGCCCCCGGCGATGTATCCTCGGTCTCAATATTCACCTGCCCCGACTGATGGATTCCTTGGTTTTATGGTATACTCCCTCGGCTCTGAGGAGTTCTCTCGGCCCTGAAGAACCGATTGGCATCAATCTCTAAGTCATTGGTTTTTAAGGAAGCTAGTGATTGAAAATTGAACCGAACTAGACTAGGCTAGTAATTATGAAGACACTCTGTATAATGGAGTCAGTATGACACGATGAACTAGACATTCAGCCAAAGAGAGCCGGACGCATGGCATAAAAAGCAGGGTGAAGGGTAAAAAGACATAATTACCCCTGCTGATGTGCGGCTAATAAAGACAAACATTTAATGCATCATCTGTTGATAAGACATATAACATGGCTTGATAAGCTAAGAAGGAAAAAAATTAAATGTTTTGGGATCCGAGCATTCAATGCCTCAACATTGGAGAAAGAGCATTGAATGTCCAACAGTGCAAGAAATTAAGATAGGGACATTCTCCATAAAAAGTATGGGGCACGCTGTCCCATCTTTGAAGGGTACCTACTATCTAAACTATCAGTAATGATGAATTTTGGAAGGTATAAATATTCTACAATAACACATTGCAAAGGTACGCAAAATCGTCTCTCAAGAGTCTCAAACAGTGTTTTTTTCTTTCCCTCTCTCAAAGAACTGACTTGACCGTCGGAGGGGATACCCTGAAAAACACTCCGACGCCCTTCTAACCCTTCTTTTTTGTTTTAGGAGTCCCTCGTGAATCACTAGGATTGGTTCGACAGCACCAAAAACAATTCATCTCCAGCCTTTAGGCCCCTTTTGGTCCTCTCAATCTATTCCTTGTTGCCGGATCCACCATTCCAACGGGTCAAATCTCACCATGGGAGAGATCTGTCCTCATTCCGACTATTGTGCAGAAATTATGCCGCACATTGAACTAGTCGGCATGACCTACTGACAATAACATTGAAATAAAGAAAGAGTATTCAAATTAATTTACACATTTGATATATTAGGAATGATATAACATAGGTATTACACATCTTAGGTACGTCCCCATGTTCGAGCTAGATTTTGAGACTTGAACTTGGAAACTATTAGACAGTGCTATTATTCATGTCTTTTTTTTTTTTTTGATTCAATTGTCAAAAGTATTCAGGTTAGCTTACACACACTTCGATTAATCTTTTCCTCAGACTGGTTTTAAGTAGACCATTCACGTAGAGACTAGAGTATTCATAAAGGGATAAATCCGTCATGTCTTATTTTTAAAGAATTATTAAAATTCAAATTTAAAACGTCTAAATTTACAAATCATGTTTGGTACTATTTGAACTACCCTTGGGGTTCAATCAAGTCTCCTGCGGTTATAAAAAAGTCTTCTAACACGCAGTGGCATGACAACATACCAAACAAGGATAAAGCAGTGGCTACCTTCTTTGCTGACTCATAGATTTCCCTGCAAGTTTCACTAGAGACCATCTTCCCTTCCTCCTTCATTAGGTACTCCAAATTGTCGAATCAATATAATAAAACATAAAATTCTTGAAATACCTCACGAAGGATAAACCTCTTGTGGTCGGCTTCAAAGAGTTGTTAATATTTGAACATAAAACATCTGAATTTATAAGTCAACTTTATTACCGATTGAATATAAGAAAATTTATTATTTTATCTTATATTGAAAATAGAAATATTGGAGCCAAAAGAGTGAAACTCACGTGGACATGGGTTGATAATAATCAAACAAAGAAGAAAACCATTCTTATCCTCAACTAAACCACCAACCTTTACCTTCCTATCAACATCTCCAAAATGACCTAAACACTTTTAAAAATGCGTTAAAGTATCTTCTGAGACTAAAACACCAACATGCTTCTTTCTTTTGACTATTCATTCAAAGGACAATGGGGTAAGAAAGTGCCTAGAAAATGACCACCTAAGCACCTAGTTTTAATTAGTTGGCATGACGTATTTGGCACTAACATTATAATCAGGAAACAGAGTACCACACAAAATATGTGCTAGTTAACCAAGCTTACTGAATCCTGGTTAGTGTTTGGTGGTAAAAAGTCGAGCTTGAGTCGAGCATAAAAAGCTCGTTTGATTAATATGAGTTCAGGCTTACACTCATGAAGAGCCAATAGGGCAGTGAAACAAAAAGAGAACCATATGAACTGCCAAGTATTTTGTAGTTGCCATTGATATGGACCGGGAGGAAAGTTACAATGGTGAAATAGCAGTATTCATTGGTCTGATTTATATAGCCATTCTGAAAATCAATAATTGCTTAATTAGTGGTATTTTTCATAACCCAGCATAATGACAATAAAAGATAGTTTTGTCGACGAAGATTTCATTCTATTTCTATAGTCAATTGTATTTAATGGCAGCAATGATCGATAAATAGTATAAGCACAATTTTTTCTATATAATAAAGCTGAGCTGAATTTGAATTCTAAAATTTATCTTAAATTTTCCACAATTCAAATCGATTCTGAGCAAAACGTAAGTTTTTCACTGCTGTGAAACACCCACCCATCGCTGCCTAGCCGTTGCTCATCCATCATGGCCTGAAAATTGCAATGTCTAATTTTCTTTAAAATATATGTGCCAACAGCTCAATATAGAGAAGTTCATGTCACACCCGCACCCCGGATCACATAGGATTAGTAGCGGACCGTCCACCAAGGTCTTAATCAATTAACCCTGTGCATAATATATACAAAATAAAGTAGAAGATAAATAATAAAGTGATCAATTTCACCAATCTAATGAATACCAGAGAAATAAATTAAACATCAACAACATCATTATTAAACTCATGTAAAACAACAACTAAACTATAAGGTTCACTACTCTAAAGTATAAACATGAGCAACATTAATCCCAAAAATAATTAAATATTTGTCTCAAAACCACAAAGGACATTTATTGCTAAAAACTTACAATAACATAAATCTTCAATCCTTTTACTCCTTTGTCTGTCCGGGGACTTACTCCTCCCCTTGATTCTCACCTGAAAAATGTTAAATGTTTGAGTGAGCACAATGACCCGTGAATAACAACTACCTCTAATGATGTGTGAAAATAAATTCCACATTTTATATGTAAAAATAAATTTTGTTACCTACATAAGTACAACAAATTGTACCTCAATCCCTTCCTCGTCACCATGTAAATAAAATGATCTCATGATCATAAATAACTTCATAAAAGAAAAGACATTTATAACTCAAACACCCACTCATTTTCACAAATAACTTTATAAATGAAAAATATTTATAACTCAAAACACTCACACACATTTAGTTTCAAATAAATTTGTCAAATCATGTTTGTTACCACTAACCTAGTAATTGATCTCGTCTCTTGTTATCATTAATTTGATGATTGACCCCATCTCTTGTTATCACTAGCTTGATGACTGACCCCATCTCTTGTTATCACTAGCTTGATAACTGGCCCCTATGTGCACATCCCTATACCGACTACGCCGGTATACAATCTCGTTACCATTTAGACTTAGTAACTCAGTCCCCTTCTCATAAAACATGATTTCAACACACACACTAAAACTGTTGTTTTAGTCCCAACGCACACAAAATTTTCCTTTCATCAGCAAAACACATTTAGGCAATGATATAAAATCATCTCATAAGTTTTTTCAAACTTCACAAATATAACAATTCACAATTTCAAAACATTTAATTGCAACCTCAAACATCAATTTATATCATATATATAAAAATTCACACACACGCACCCACAGTTTAATATAGAAAATTCTCCCAATAGATGTAGTAAACTACTCACCTTGATTCTCAAAATTCAATTCAAAGCCCTCTTTCTCAACCTCAATGCAATCACCACCTAATCCAAAATAATATATAACAATCAATCAATATTCCTAATTTCGTCGTTTTGCGATTCTATATTTAATTTTTATACTTTCTATTCATTGATATATAATTAATATATATTTTACATACAAATATTTTTTCTAATACGAGGTAATATGGTATGGAAGTATTTTGGGCTGTTTAAAAAAAGTTTCTAAAGCTTGGGGTCAATTCATAATTTTTAAAACTTTTGGGGTCAAAGTGTAATTTCTTTGAAAAACAAATTTTCTGTTCTGCAAGACTGCCATAAAATTTCCAGAATTCAATTCTTGCAACTTACCAAGTAAAAAGGTGGTTAAAAAATAAATTTCAAAGAATATATGGGTCAAAGTAAAGCTCTTTCAAACTAAAAGGGAGGTTTCCATAATTTCACACTTTTTCACCATCTTTTTCCTATAGCTTCCTTTCCCTTTTTTTTTTTTTTTTTCTTTTTCTCCCCAACACATTGATTAAACTCAATCAATTCCAAACAACTATAAACTTAAAGATCAACATAATAACTTCAATAATTAATAAGGTACCATGAGACCTATATATATACACAAACATTATAAATCCTATACCCTTTAATTGAATAAGAATATAAAACTCATAAGAAAAATAATCAATCCATATCTTGGATGGATTCAAGTCCCTTTTTTTCTTTTTCCTCCTCCTCCTCCTTCTCTCTCTCTCTCTCTCTCTCTCTTTATATATATATATGTATATAACCTTGACTACCTTTCTCTCTTTCTCTTCTTTTTTTTTTCTTCACTCAAAATCTTAGTCTTTCATCTCCTTTCTCTTATTCTAACGTATGTGTATATATTGAGAAGAGAATATATATATCTATATGTCATTAGACTTCTAGGGCAATAAGAGAACTCATTTTAATCACACTTTTTTTTTATTCGCCCTATTTTGATCGGCTACATATACGTAAATGCAAAATAAAAAAAACCATACGATAACCCTACAATTCCTCATTCATTAATTACACTAACATCCCTTTTCAAAAATAATATCACAAATTGACATAAAATGAATTATATATATATATTTCAAAAATTTGGGGTATTACAGTTCAAATATCTGCAAAGATTTCTTGTTGATTGACTAGTTATTGCTTGTGCCTGAAGGCACAGAGTAATAAAAAATTGTAAACAATAACCATATTTGTATTCATATCCAAAATTAAATTATAAATATAGAGGAGAGATAAATGTATTTAAGTATCGGTTGTAATGAGAGTGAGGGGTAGTGGACAACAGTGGTGGTGGTAGGTGACGGTGATAGTTGTGGTGAATGACAATGACCATGGTAGTGGTGGCGACGACGACGGTGGCAGTGGTCGTGGCGGTAGTGCTGGCCGAGGTAGTGGTGAGACGGTTTCAAACATTATTTTTTATAAAGTACTTATGAGAAATAATTCTTAAAAATATTTTTAAAAAATCACTTCAAACACATCCTTAGGGACCTATTTTTCTTATTAAATTTAGGGCGTTAATATTAGCCGTTAGATTAATTTTAAAATAAAATTTAAAGCGATCTGAATTGCGAAAAGCAAAAATTATTTTTTTTATCTTTTGAAATTTGAATTGCAAGCTACTTTTTGTTGATTGATTGTTAGAACTTAGAAACATTGCCTACACTATTATTGTATAGTTAGCTAGTTGGATTATGTATTATAATTAGGCATGTGAATTGTGTCGGATGAAATGAGTTTGTATCAGGTTTTAACAGGTTCTTGTCAAAAAGTATTTCACTCATATCTGATTTGTTTATTAATATGTGTCTAATGACTCATGTCATATTGAGTTCGTGTCGTGTATGAATCACGTGTAACCGGCATATAAACGAGTTGTGTCTTGTAATTCTTTTGATTGACTTTATTTATATCCGATTCGTCTATTAATTGTGTAGGGTCGGGTCCGGCTTGTTTACGAAAACAGATGACTTAAAAAAGACCTAATTATAACCCACCGAAATAGAGAATTATTTTGTCGAAATTCAACGCTAGGAATGTTAATGGACCGAAGCAGGGCGGGGGTACAGTTTTCATCCCCATATCCACTTAAAAAATCCTCATCCATCTCCGGTCTACCCCTGCTAACGGATATAATTTTCATCCCCATCTTTGTCTATGGATAAATTTATAATTTCAGTCCCGTCTCCCCCGTACCCATCCAAGTCTAAGCCCAAGCCCAAACCAAGCAAATCATTAATACATTTGACGACCACCCAGTTATTTGCCCACGTAACTTGGAGAACAACACAAATGTCTAAAACAACTCTCAAACTTATAGTTTGTTTTAGAAGGCAGCAGCCAGCAGGTTGAAGGCTAGAACAATGTATATTTCAAACATTCTGACCTTGGAAATGCTTTACTAAAATATTCTGATACACTTTAGTGGTTGATGATCTAAACTTGTCACCATTACAAATGAATGATACCCTCTAAGCATTAACATATATATATAACGGGTAACGGGGACAGGACGGGGATAAGGGTAAGTCTATCCCCGCACGGATTTATACGGATATTTTCGTATACATCCACCGTTCAATACGTATAATCCCTCTCCAGTCCAAACATGACGGGTTTGGACAAATACCCGTTTTTTCCTTGTCCATTGTCATCCCTATTCAATCCCAGTTTTTGTATAAATACTCTTAATATAAGTTCCAATTTCGATTTTTTTTCATAATTTTCCAGTACAATTACCAGCAGTCGTCACAAACATTGAATTATACTTCTTTTTCTAAAATTGAAAAGCCTTCTTCTAGTTTCAATCCTACAGCATTGCTATTGGGCTTCTCACAATGTGCTTGGCACTCTCCAAGGAAAAATGACCAAATACTATCTGCTGTACTGGGTCACTGGTATTATTACCAACAATTCTGCTTTCAAATTTCACCGTGTAGCTCTGCTTTTCGTTCTAGTAATTGAACTATAGGTTCTGTGGGTGAACTGTTATGGCCACCCAATCTGAACGAGGATTGAAATTTTTGAATGTGTACTTTTGTGGCAGTGTTGCCCCCTCATTTGTCAGAGTTCTCTTTACCTCTTGAATGCAATTGTTGTGCTTGAACACGACTGAGAAAGAAGGATAATTCAGATTGGCTGGAGTACCAGCGCAAATGACTTCATCTGGGATTGTGTAGTTTAAACTAAACAAAAAGTTAGTGTAGTCAGATCCATTGGCATCGTAAATCAGCCCTGGATCTGCAGCCAAGCTTGGGTTGATGTGGCCAGCTCCAATGCCAAGCGCGTTTGCTGCCTTCATATGTTGCAATTGAATGATGTTCGTTGTCGATCAATCCAGCTGTCGTCATCATTGCTGATTGGATGGCCGCTGGGACCAATTGGGATGCATCGCACACAGGAGTGCAGCTGTTCTAGTAAAGATCATGCTTGGAAATGGCAAGTCCTTCATTGGTTTTTCTCTGTATATCTCGTCAAGTATCAGTACAACCCAGACTTCACTTGTACATGTCAATGGCTGTGGCTCTTTGAAGGAAAGTCATACTCTCGTGGGGAAGATCGTGGTATGTGACGGTATAGGAAAATACGGATTTTACTATGGACTTGTGGTACAGAAAACAGGTGAACTTGGACTAATCCAGCTGAACTCAGAAGAGAGTGGAGAAGGTCTAGTGGCTACACCTTACACATTGCCTGCAGCGATATTTTAAAGATGGAATGGCGATTCTAGTGGCTACACCATTCATCTCAGCTGTTTTAGTGTAATTTAGAATCGCCATTCCATCTTTAAACCAAAAAAAAAATTCCATCTTTAAACTCCACTATCGCAGCTGGCAATGTGAAAGGTGTAACCACTAGACCTTCTCCACTCTCCTCTGGTTTCAGCTGGATCAGTCCAAATTCGCATGCTATCTGTACAAAAAATCCATAGTAAAATCCATATATTCCTATACCGTCGCATACCACGATCTTTCCCACAACATTATAATTACGAATTTCCTCCACAGAGCCACAACCATTGACATGAATAAGTGAAGTCTGGCTAGACTGGTTTGTACTACGAGATACACAGAGAAGAACCAATGAAGGACTTGCCATTTCCAAGCATGATCTTTACTGGAAAAGCCTGATCAATAGATCGAGCTCCAACTGTGGCTACCCAGGGTGCCGTATTCTGAACAGTATATGCACGGGGTCCCATATTCCCGGCAGAGCATGCCACAAAAATGGCCCTCTTCATGGCGGCAGAAGTCCCCCTAGCTATCACGTCCTCGTAGTAAGGAGCATTTCCCCCTCCCATTGAAATTGACAAAATGTCTACTCCGTCTTCAATGGCACTTTCCATACCAGGAAACAAATCAGAGTCAGCATATCTGCCCTGGAAGCAAATCTTATACATTAGTAATACCATTGGCAAATCCATGTTGGCACCTGCAACCACGGCTCCAGCTGCAGTAGATGCGGTATGCATGCCATGATGAACTGCATCTCGTGGGGATTGGTAGTCATGGGCTTGGTGTCAGTTTGAACTTCCAGAAATGAAGTGTTGAGCGCCACTACTGAAGAACCTTGCCCCAATCAATTTTTTATTGCATAGTCTGGAGTTGAATCTGTATGCGCTTTTCCGATGGGGAGGAATTGGAGGCCCAAGTCTGTGATCACTGATAATCTTCTCATCAAAGTTTGTCTGGCCACAGACCATGATTTGTGCTCAGACCAAGAAACTGTGGTGACTGGGGTGTATGAAGTTGTTTCCTCACAGTGTCTTTGAAAACCACATTGACTCCAGGCAGTTCCAGGAGTTTATCACATTCTTCATCCGCTAATCTTGCTGCTAAATCTTCAAAGACCACATTGAATGTATAGAAAATTGGAGGAGTGGAGGGTGATTCAATGTTTGGGTCTGTCACTGAGCTGACCATAAAGACATGCCACTGTCCTTGTGTTGCAAAAGCTGAAGGCCTAGAAGGGCCATCAGTTCAGACAATATAACTTGACAGGGAAGGCTTAGATGCATCTGTTAGTTTGAGAGATAAGGAGAGGAGGCTGAAAAGGAGTGTGGATAGTGAAAAGAAATTGCAGAAAGAAATGCATGCCATCGTAGAAATCTTGGTTGGTTTCTGGAATTCTTTGAAGATGGTACCTCTGCCACATGTGGCATAAGGGGGTTTTTATAGAAGGAACACTGGACAGTTTTTCTTTTTTTATTTTTTTTTTTGGAGGGAGGGCAGACAGAGAGACTTATAGAAGAAGCAAAAACTAAAGAAGAGCCAAGACTTAATGAAGATGACAAATGACAATTCAGCCACTTGCAATTGTTAGGCCAGCTCAAGAGTAAAATGTTGCCTCATTCATATGGTAGTATTTTTATTTTGGGTCAGATATGGCAGTGATTTGGATCTTCAATAAACTTGATGTTGAGTTCTGGAGCTTAATCTGATGAACAGAATATATCTTGATTTTAAGCAAGTGCTTATGTGTGTAAGTTGTGCTTATGGACCCAATTTGGGGTGTAAATGCAAGTTATTACAGCCACAGGATGGTTCTAATTGCTTTTGTCTATATATGTAAAGTTTCAAGCCAAACCATTTATGGTGTACTCTTCTTTTCTTCCTCAGTTTTACTGTAATGCTCTTTGCATTTCTCTAGCTCTTCCCTTCCACCATAACTTTTAGATTTATTACAACAGTAATTGTAGTCCTAATCAGCTTTCAATGCAAATCCAGGTACAACATCAGGCTAGGTGGGTACATGTGACATTGCCAGGTACCCTCTTACCATTGATCCCCAAGGATTGCCTGAATAGCTTCCTCATGGAGATTCATAGGATTTGGATGGTTTTCTATATGATGTTTCCAACAATTGATATAAAACAATCGACTCTCTCTCTCTCTACGTGCCTGTTACTGTCATTTCTGAACTCATCGTAGCTAACTACTTTATAAGTTTTTGGAATCGAGCACAGCTGGTAGTTGTGAAAGAATTCATGGTGATTTTAATCCATTGAACAATCTCATTGATCTTACAAATCATGCATTTACTCACACAAGTAATTCCCCGTCCTTGTCTCATAGCTATAGTGGTATCGGCCTGTCCAATTCAAAGGGCTATAGTTGTATAATACTTACTCAAATAGCAGACCCCCATAAGGAAATAGAACTCTGAGTTTTTGGCCTCTTTATGTACACAAGGACATGTGCCACATGGAAGAATAATTACAAGAGTTGATCATTGTTTGAGAGAGAGAGAGAGAGAGAGAGAGAGATTAGGAGAGAGTTGATCTCTTTGTGTTATAATACACGACTGTTCTTGGCTTGAAATCTGTTTCAGGTTTTTGTAAGTGCTTCTATTCTATGTGTGTATGATTTGAGCTCATGGCACAAATTTTGTCATTAGATGTAAGTTATTATTATTGCCACATGATGGTTCTAATTGCATTTGTCTGTAAATTTGTAAGTTCAAGCCAAACCATTTATGGTGTACAACTCTTCTCTTCTTTTGTTTTAGTTTTTACTGTTATATATGCTCTTTGCATTTCTCTAGTTCTCTGTCCATCGGCGCGGTAACTTCCATATTTATTACAAACTTCATTACATATAGTCCTAATTGGCTTGCAATGAAATAGCTGTAGGTAGGATTTTGATGTTTTTTATTGCCATCTTCCCTTATAATAGTTAATACAATGCCTCCCCGTAATTAGCTGCCAAAAAAGGAGAAGAAGAAGACAACGACGACTATGCATCCTAGCTAGAAACAAAAGCAATGTGTGACAAGAACCTGATGGTCGACCCTTTTTTTATTTTTTTGACCTTTTTATTTTCTTAAATCCCAAATCTTGGGAAATATTTATGCAGCATAAGCAAACCAGAGACTAGACCACTTTAGGGCTTAGAGGTGCACTTTTTATGGATTTCAAAAATGATTTGATTATTATGATCTAACATGTTTTATGATATGCTAGTTTCTGTAATTTTTTTTTTTTTTGCTGGTTAGAAGATTGGTTAGGGGAAACTAGACGTAGCCATAAGATTCCCACACGCTGTATAATATTCGGTTTTAGCCATAGTCACAACAATATCTAATTCACAGGACTACTACTACAAATGGGCTCAAACTCATGACCACCGCAGGAGAGCAGAATTTTCACCCTCTACTAAAGCCAAATAGGCTGTCACTTTTGAATGGAATGTGTTTAATTAAAGACATTATGTAGCATCAAAAGCACGCGATGAGATCATAGCTTCGGCCTCAACGTAGGTGCGGTGGGATCTCTGCACGTAACTATGGTGTTGAGGGACAATACTCTCTGACAGATATGTGAAGTGGTCTATATGTATGTCTATTTTTTGTACCCAAAAAACAAAAAAAGAAGAGAAAAAAATATCAATAAATCCTACTAATTTACACTTCTCATACCCATGAAGTCCTATATATTTCTACTAGTACCAATAAATCATATTTTTTCAACAATAATTTCAAATAAGTTCACAATACCTTTTATTTCCTAATTTACTCCCTATAACTAGAAACCAAATTTTGTGTTTAACTCTAAAACATATCATAACCTGTTAAAAACAAATTACAAAACAAAATCTTAATAACTATGTAATATTTTTAAGTTTCATTGTATTCATAACTAAATTCAATAATTATATTGACTTATGAATTTTTCACCACTTGAAGTCTTGAAATCAACATCATCCTAGTCATATGATTGAGTTTTTCACAAATCTTAATTGTTTATTTGTATTGTATCTCTTATCATTTTATTTATTATCACTTATTTAATGTCAATAACATAATTGCTTTTATTGTTCTCGGGGGTAAAATAGAACTTCTAAGTAGATTATGCATTTTTTGGAATCATTTATGAAAAAAATAAGATTTGATACTACTGATGAATTTATTTTGAAAATAAATTGCTACTACTAATGAGTTATATGATTTGACCGAAATCTATAATATAAAACAGAACATACTTCAATAAGCTCCGATGGTATTAAATAAATTCATCTAACAGTCATCAACATCCCTTTTCATATTATTCACATTACAATGTACTTTCAGGCACGAGTTATCCCTAGTTTGATATATAAAGTAGGATTTATTGGTTATTTTTTCCTCCAAAGAATGAGCATTTGGAACTTTAGTTAACAGCTAAACTATTCAGACAATTTTTTTTTTTAAATGTATATAACATGCCACATGGAAGATCTAGGTGGTGTGCATATCCGATGAGAAATTGTTACAATAATAATTTGTTAAATATAGAAGTTGATTTTATAAAAAAAAAAATCTGACAAATTCACAAGTAATAGTGATTCATTTACCAATAGTATCAAAGTCAATTGGTGTGAGTTATACATACAAAATAAATTTCTGATTTAGGGCATGTTTTGATTGTCAGAATGGTTGGGATTGGAGTGGAAACCATAACCCAATCCAATCTACAACCTATGGCATCTATACCTAAATAAGGGGGTGAGATTCCGTAATACATTTTATCTTCAATTTTCTTCTTAGTAGATTATTTTTTATATATTCAAGTAGAATCTATTACATATAAGTGGATCTCTCACTCATTAATAATGAATTACAAGCCAATAATAAAATTGAAGAGAAAAATATATTGGAGGAGATCTGAATTTCATGATATGCCTTCATTCTGCTATCCCGGACCTCGAAGTCCTCATTTACCTAGTTCACGACCAGCTAGGAATCGCAAAAGATCCAAAGGTGTCTAACCCCAATCAAGTATGCGGCATCCAGTTCTGTTAGCAATACCTCATACTCGGCTTTGTTATTGGACGCCATGAATTTTAATCTGATTGCTCTTTCAATGATGAACTCTTCTGAGTTGACTAGCACAATACCTATCCCTGCCCCCCTTGCGTTCGAGGATCCATCAACATGAAGATCCCAAATGTCCCCTGTTAGATCCTATGACACTGGTGGGGGCTCAGACGCAGAGAACTCGGTGACAAAGTCCGCCAGGACTTGTCCTTTTATTGACGTTTGAGGTTTGTACCTGATTTCAAACTCCCCGAGCTCTATAGCCCATTTGGCAACCCTCCCGGATATATCGGCCCTGTGAAGGATCGGCTTGAGAGGTCGATCTATAAGGACGTCTATGGCGTGAGCCTGGAAATAGTGTCGAAGTTTCCTCGCCGAGATTACCAATGCCAAGACTGATTTCTCCATTGGAAAGTACCTTGTCTCGGCGTAAAGCAAGGTCTTGCTTACGAAATACACAGGTCTTTGGGCCCTTTTGTTATCCCTGACCAGTGCTCCACTAACAGCGTCTTGAGATACGGACAAGTAAAGGCTAAGCACCTCCCCTGCCATCGAAACAGATAAAGTCGGAGGATATTTCAAGTACTCCTTGATCCCTTCAAGAGCTCGATCGTATTTCTTGTCCCAAACCCCCTTAGCCGCCCTCCTCAACTTGGCAAAAAATGGTTTATGCTTATCGGACGACATGAAAATAAATTTGTTAAGGGCTGCCAACATCCTGGCCAATTTTTTAACATTCTTAATGGTCCTAGGCGTCCGGACATTCTGGATTGCTTGTATCTGCTCGGGGTTTGCCTCGATCCCCCGGTGAGTAACCAAATACCCCAAAATCTTACCTGAGCTCACTCCAAAGGCGCATTTCGAGGGGTTTAGTTTTAGGCCATACTTCCGGAGAATGGTGAATGTCGTCTCGAGATCATAGAGATGGTCACCCCCCTCTTTTCTTTTGACTAACATGTCATCAATGTGCACCTCCATCTTGTCGCCGAGTTGGTCTTTGAAAATTTTGTTCATCAAACGTTAGTAGGTCGCCCCAGCATTCTTCAACCCAAAAGGCATCACTGTGTAACAGTAGATCCCCCGGGGCGTGATGAATGTCGTTTTCTCCTGATCTAATTCATGCAAAGGAATCTGGTGATATCCAGCCTAAGCATCCATAAAAATGATGCGCTTGTGGCCGGCTGTGGCGTCTACCAGTTGATTAACCTTGGGTAAGGGGTATTCATCATTGGGTTAAGCCTTGTTCAGGTCCGTGAAATCCACGCAAACTCGTCATTGGGAGAACTGTACTTCCTTGATGGAACCTCTCCCCCCCCCCCCAATAACTTATCCACCTCTTCATCCACAACCTTCGCGTGGTAAGGCGTCGTTCTCCAGGCCTTCTACCTAACGGGTTTGAATGAGGGATTCACATGAAGCCAATGAGTCATCACCTCGGCATTTATCCCCGTCATCTCGGTCTGGATCCACGCAAAGACATCGGTATTGTGGCATAATAATAAGGCCATATCATTTCTCTCTGCGTCGCTGAGTGACTCTCCTACCAAAAAGTACTTCTTACCGTTATCTGGGCTCAAGAGAATCTTCACCAAGGCCTTACTAGACCGATTAGCCGGCTCTGTAATGGGCTCGTCCACTCCCGAACGATCACTCTGTGATTGCTATTTGGCAACCACCGCATCGGGATCACGCTCTTAACTCCCGTTTTCACCGCGGCATAGAAACAACTTTTCGTCGACGCTTGGTCACCCCAAATTTCCATTATGCCCTACGGTGTTGGAAATTTTATCTTCTAGTGATAGCATGAGTGGACCGCCTTTATTGCATGCAACCATGAGGGTTATTTTTCTAAGGGGCAGGGCACTAGAACCATTAAAGCCGATGAAGGGGGGTTTTACGGGTTCCAGATCTCCCTGAGAGAGTCTCATCTTGCAGAAAAGGTGATCGTACATCACCTCAGAAGAACTACCCAAGTCCACCAAGATCCTTTTGACGTCGAACTTCCCGACCCGCAAAGTGATCACCAATACATCCTCGTGAGGGAGGACCACCCCGCCGAGATTAGCGTCAAAAAATTGGATAACCTCGGCACTACTCCACGGCTTCTTGGGAGGCCGCTCATCACCCCTTTCTTCCACCTTGACTGCTTGAGAGACCCTCTGTAACTCGGCGCGGAGGGAGTTGTATGTAGGCCTCTCCATTGTGTAGGCATGAATAACATCAATCACGAGTGCTACCTCAGCTGGCACCTTAGCTCGCTCCCTCGCCGATCCGCCAGGATGACCCCTGTCAATGAATTCCCCGAGGTGTCCGTCTCGCACCAATTGTTCGAGGAAGGACTTATAAACATTGAAATCCTCCGTCAAATGGCCGATATCTTTATGACACAAACATCGGAAGGCCGCATTCCTTGTCAACGGGTCTCCAAACATCCTCGGGGGCCACTTGAAGTAGGGTTTATTTTTTATTTTGGGAAGTATCCTGTGAATAGGCACGTTGAAGACCGTATTCACTCCCTGGAAAGATAGGCTAGTTGGGGGTGGAACAAGCCCTCCCCTTCGGGCCGTCTACTCCTTTTTCCTTTTTCTCGGCACTGTGACCCTACTCTCAGGCGTGGCGGATTCTTCTTCCATTCGAACATATTTGTTAATCCGAGCCATCAAGTCTTTCATGTCCGCTGGAACCCTCTTAGTCAGTGATTTGTACAAATTAGTGTCTCGGGACAACCCCAGCTTAAATGATGCCGTGGCCAATGTCTCCGAACATGCTTCCACCTCGTTCACTTCATCCCAATACCGGGCGGTATATTGTCGAAACGTCTCTCCCGCTTTTCGCCTAAGCGTCAACAGAGCGTCGATGTCCTTCAGTTTCTTACTACTAGTGATGAATCGAGCTATGAAGAGCTCCGTCAATTGTTTCCAGGACCTAACGCTCTCAGGAGCAAGGTTCTCATACCACCTCATGTCTGTGTCCCCTAGGCTCATGGGAAAAATTCGGCACAACACCCTTGGTCAGTATCATAGATTGACATCAATTGTCTGTATTATCGAAGGTGGCTCTCAGGATCGGTTTTCCCATCATAGACTTTGAACCATGGGACAGTAAACTTCTTTGGCATCTCGGCCTCCTTAATAGCCCAGACGAACGATGAGATAACTTCTTCGGAGTAGACCTCGGGCTCATGGTTGCGTTGAGCAACAAAGGGGACCTTGGGATCCTTTTTTGATCTTTCTTCTTGAGGCCTTTGGGGTTTGGACTCCGCTTGTGATTCGGCGGCTCCGACGCCCTCGGGTATCCCTCGACGCAGGTCCCACCTAGATAGGATTGCCTTCTAGCCCGATTTCGACTTCCCCTTGGAGGCCGAGAACCTTTCTTGGCGGTTACATCCCTCAAGCAAGTGCCTAATCCAATATTTCCTGGATGGCCAATGCCAGGGGGGCCTGGACAGGTTCTGGCTAGGCACCTGGTCCCCGAACCAGCGACTATGTTCACCCGCGCTCGCTGACTGCTCAAAATCATCAAGATGTTGCTGGATCTTAGCGTTTTCCCTTCTAAACTGCTTAATGTATTTGTCCATCTATTTTTCCACCATCTCAACGATGTCATGGGCCATGAGGTCGAGCCCCCCAAGGCCCTGATCCATAGGAAGCGTTCTTTGCGAAGAATGCCTCACCCCATCCGATTGGCCCAATGAACTCGGCTCCCGAACCATTGGAAGTCGGACGGGCTCTGTGTTCCTAGCCCATACACTTGCTCCCTCACCCTGAGATCGAGTGTTCACCATCAGACGATCGCTACCGAGAAAAATGCCTTCACTTCCCACAGACGGCGTCAAATTGTACAGGATAATTCCTGCAATAGTATGAGACAGCGATCTCCAAGTTGGCGAACCTGAAACAACAGGGTCAAAATAAAGGGGGCTAGGCGAGCGTCCGGCTAATTCCCTCCGAAGCTTAAGTCAGTATAAAGTTGAAGATTTTGCTCAATGGACTATTTTTCTGATTCAAGTTTGCGTACCTTTGTCCATTTTTTTGAGGAGTATTTATACCTGAACTAGCAATGATTGCCAAAGATCTTCAGTCTTATCTGAACATCTTACATCTGACACACCATTCCTCGTGCAATGAGTATTTTCTACTCACGTCTCCTCCCATTGAATGCTAGGAAAATGGGATAAATGCTCAGCCAAATGACAAGCATTCATGCCACTCCCCGAGTATCCAAATTTTTCAGATCGATATCTGACATCAACTAAGCATTGAATACTCGAGGGGAACAGTTCCTCGGGGGAGCCGATCGCATCATCTCGGCGCATCAGCCACTAATGCTTAACCATCATGACAGTAAGCTTAGACTCCCAGAGGGCAGATGCTGGCAGGCTCGCATTTATTTGTCTTGTTATTTTCACTCATTCCGCCATAAATGAGGGATCACATCGCATTAAATACGATATCAGCTATCATACCCAGCTGCTCAGTGTCACCATACCTCGGCTTACTTCCTCGGCACCCTTTGGACATCTCAACGGCTTCATTATTCCATGTGTCGACCCGGGGGCTGTAGAGTCACCTAAAGTCTCGCCAAAAGCCAATGATAACATTGTCACCATAATTTGTTATTGGCCAATGGCCAAAATCTATGTTGAGGCCGAGAAACTCTAGTGATCGGGTTGTATGAGGCTTTGTTTCAACAGTGTCTTTGAAATCTCCAATGACACCCGGCAATTTCATAAGTTTATCGACTTCTTCATCTGTCATACGTGATGCGAAACCCTAAATGACTACATTGTATGTGTAAAAATTCCGGGAAGTAGAGGGTGACTCAAGCATATGATCAGTTACTGAGTTAACCATATGAATGCATGCCACTCACCTTGAGTTGAAAACGCCGATGGTCTTGAATGACCATCACAGACAACAATGTAACTGGACAAAGCAAGATTTGATGCATTTGCCAGTTTCAGTGACAAGAAGAGAAGGATAAAAAAGAGTGGAGATGTAGAACAGAAATTGCAGAAGAAGTTGGAAGCCATTAGGAATTATTGTGTTGAGAATATCTTTCAAGAATGATTCTCCTACATTGTGGCATAAAGGGGTTCTTATAGGCACAAGAAACACTGAATGTCACTGTGTTCTGGTGATGTTTACAGCCAGCTTATTAGATGTGTGTGTCTGAGAGAGAGAGAGAGCATGCAAAATTGCAAAATTGCAAAATTTTTGTATATTGGTAACATTGTTCCATTGTGATCTTAAAGTCAAGGATTCGATTTGCAGAAACAGTCTCTCTACATGCAATGCATCCACGACTTGGCAGTGGTGGGGACCGAATAAACGCCTTTTTTATGCATAAATTGAGAATCTTACTAGTATTTAGAGTATAAAGTTGTGCTGGAGAGCATTCACAAATGTTAGACTACTGCACATGACTGCTCTCGTCAATGGACTGAGACAGGTTTGGCAATAAGAATTGTGGTATAACAAAGTTGAGTTTTCTATTTCAAAAGAGCAATGCTGCGCAAACTTAAAAAATATATTTAAAAAGTAAATTTAATAATTATAATCATTGATTTAATTGTAGGTTTCAGCATTTATTGGAATCTACTACATGTTCAATAGTTGTGTTTATCAAGTCTACTTTTTAAATCCATATAGCATTACTCATTTCGAGCAATGATTTACTGCTTGAGTTTCCATCAATATCTTGAATGTTCGTGATGATTAATTAACATATTTAAGCATCAGATTACAAATCTCTTTCAAGTAGTGTTTTGGGTGTTTCCTGATTTGTCAATAGAAATAAATGATAAACCGCGAAGGGAACATGCAGGAGAAGCCTCAAACAATAATGAGAATTAGGGGTGTTGCAGAGGTTCTACTTGTCGAGCTTGAATATGTTCAAATTTGTTAAGTTGTGATAGGCAAACTCGAGCTTGAACTAACTTACTTTTTTTCTCAAGCTCAAATAGATAGAAGCTTATAAGGATTTGAGCCAAAGTCGAGTTGAAATACAACTTAATTTCTCAATAAATATTTTCAAAAATCAAAGTGTATAATATCAATCTTAAATAATTAACTTCTCAGCAAAATTCCCTAAAATCAGATGTTCAAATTTACCAAAAAATTATTAGAGAAGAGAGAGAGAGAGAGAGAGAGAGAGAGAGAGAGAGAGAGAGAGAGGAAAGTATATATTATATGGAGCCATTGAGAAAAAGTTCGAGGTTGGTTCATTTTTTGTAGTGAAATTTTTATATCGTAATTATAAATTTTTTTTATAGATAAGAACATATCCTACTCAAGCTGAGCCACATGTTTATTGGATTTCGCTATTTTTTATGACAATCTTAGAGATCTAATTAGAATTAATTAGTTAATTTTGTAATTTCAACAAGAACGAGTTCAAGTCGACTTGATCGGATCATGCTCGTTTCTTTCCATTTACTAGTGACGTTTCTTTGATATATGAATTCTCAGGATCCAAATCTCTTTCAGTATATTTTACATCAAATTTCTAATATTCATACAGACCAACGTTAGTCTTTCACATTCAAGTGTATGCAATTGTGCCCAATGTTACTAGACAATGAGATATCCTGATACCATGATCAAACCAACCAACTTATAAAGAATGCTTTTACTTGGACAAAGTAACAACAAATGATTTCTCATTGACAATTAAAAGAAAGATGAGCTCTCAGCAATTTTGCACAGAAGATAACCAGTGACATTTTCTTTCCAATGCACCAGAAATATCGCTATCCATGCCATTTAGATTCTTAAATCCATCGCTTACATCCTCCTCCATATCTCTCATTTTTCAAATGCATAAACTGATCCAAAGCTGCACAAAAAAGCAGCCAGATGCATTTCTACAAAAGCAATCAAACACAAAAAGATTGAAAAGTTTGTTTCCATTGATATAGCGAGGTGAGTGTGAGTCTTTCATACACCTAGTATCTGAATGGTCTCTGTTCATCCTCCACTAGTAATCTGCTTTATGCATCTTGCTGTCATCTGCCAATAACCAGCAGTCACATGACCAAAGGTATAAATAACTCCCTTCATGAAAGAAATCCAAAGAAACTTTCTCAGATGACTTCAACCTTCATCCGGCAAACAGGTTTTTTTCTCCACTCATACAAATCATACCCTTTCAGAGCACAGTAGAAAGACGACATGAAGCATTTTAAAGGAGTCATCATACTAAAATCTACATAATAGTATGCCTCAATTAGTGCAGGAAGTATTTCCGTATACTATACCTAATATGTATAGATTAACCCTTCATTTTCCATTGATAATCACTTCTATTATGTACTTGGCACTATGACTGAATTATTTTCTAGCCTGAGAGTGGTCAATGATCCTTCATTACAGCTTTCTTACAATCTGAAACCTTGAGTTCAAGTTTTAGACATTACTTTTATCCTCTTGCCTCCACACCCGTCTGATTGATCACGCTCTCTTGAAAGTAAGCTACAGCATATAACTAATACTGTTACGGTTTCATCCGATCACCCATCTTACTGATTATCTTGTTGGTGAAGGGAAAAAGTAGTGAGTATGACATTCCCTTGATCAACATTGTGAGAGTCGGTGGTTGTTATCATCATACCATTTGGGGAAAGATCATCCTCCATGGAAAGCAGCCTTTTCAAAATCTTCTAAATCTCCTACAGATCTAACTTTAGTCTTTCGCATTCAAGAGCACAAAATGGTTTGCTAATTTTACCAAATTTTCCTTAAGTCCAATATCTGAATTAAACCAATAAACTTGCAAACAATGCTTTTCTTTCTCATGGAATAGCACATAGATAAGGTAACAGTGAATGACTTCTCATTGACAATCGAAAGATTAGATCTAAGCAATTTTTTGCAGAAGATGACCAGCGACTTTTCTTTCCAATGCACCTGTAATCTCCTACTCTTCCATCCTCCTTCTCCATCTCTCATTTGTCAAGCACATAAACTGATTCGAAGCTAAACAAAAAAGCAGTCTGGTGCATTTCCAAAAGAGCAATCAAACCGAAAAAGATTGAAAAGTTTGCTCCTACTGCCAGAGGAAGTTAAGTGAGTATTTCATACACCTAGTATCTGAAAGGTTTCTGTACATCCTCCACCAATAATCTTCTTTAGGCATCTTTGTGGCTTGCGCCAAAGAGCAGCAGTCGCATGCCCACAGATATCAATAATTCCTTTCTTGAAAGAAATTCAAAAACCAAGCAAAACATCTCAGATGACTTCAATCTTCATATTGCTAACTCTGTTTGTTGTCTCCACTCATACAGATCATCCTCATTCAACCCACATTAGAAAGCAACGTGATGCATTTTAAAGGAGTTGGCAGACTAAAATCTATGTAATCACTTTAGTGCAGGAAAAACATTGAAGGCCTTAAAAAATTTCTACTTTAGAACTATTCACATGATGCCAGAATATCAAGTTATCAACCACATGACAACTAAAGCTCAGTGCCACAATATTATTTACCATTTTGAATAACCTTTTGAATTTTAAGAGTTTCCTCTCAATTTAATTTTCCATATCAAATGTTGCTTTCATTTTTCTGAGTGAGAGAGTTGAGTTTCTTTATGGGATGTTCTGCGTAAAATTGGGCCACATTCCTACCTACACAAGTCATTCACTTCCAAGAACACGAGCTTCTTCCAATGGTGGGCATCAACTGTGACATGTTTGTGGTAGCACATTAATCCAAAAGCTCAGAAAGGAGAAAAAATATGGTATTATGCAGAACACTTCCAGAATGGTAGAAGCCTACTCTTCCTCGTTATCCTATTTAACTTCAAAAACCATAGAAGCATCCCAAGCCACCTGACAAAGCTGTATCATATACCTTCAGTGCAGAAACCAATGAAAGATATGTCATATATGATTTACCAGATATGGAAAAGTAGTGAGCATTACATTACCCTTGATCAACAATCTAAGTGTCAGTGGTTGGTACTCCGAAACAATTTGCCGAGAGATCATCCTCCCGGGAGAGCAGCCCTTTCACAATCTTCTAAAATACATACAGACCTACATTAGTCTTTTCATTCAAGGGCATAAAATTGTGCCTTATGCTACTAAACAATGAGATATCCTGATACCGTAATCAAACCAATGAACTTACATGGTTGGCTTTTTTTTCTTCTCCTCTTCTCTTTTTCTTCGGCATTTTGGGGCTTGTTTACGAATTTATAGATCGAGACTCGGTTGAACCAATTTATTTAGTCTTAGTCCAACTTGCTGGAGTCAACACCAATTCAACTCTAAGTTGAGCCGATACATCCACATCGAGACTGAGTCAACACCAGTTTGGCTGAGCATCAATATCATCATGGGTTCAAAGGTATACTTTGATCCCTAATATGATTTTACACTTGATTATTGATCAGAATACTTATTCTTTACTCACTGTAAGTGTTACCCCTCACTCAAATACAATGTTTAGTATTAAATAACTTCCAAAACCTTAAACTGTGAACGTCTGAGAACAAAGAGAAGTGGGTAGAGGGAGATGCATTGTTAAAGAGGTAGTTAACTACAAGGTCAATTAAATTCTCAAGCTCTTTTACCCTTACAGCTAGTTTTGACTAAAATTATATTATATCCACTGTAGTCATTAGAAGCCATCTATGATACTACAATTAAATCAACTTCAACAAATCACACAATTTACCAAATTAACAATATGCTTTTGAAAACCAGTTTCCTCGAATTTAGGCCTAATCTCTTTGTCACTCTTTCCTTGGCTTTTGATTCATAAAAATGGATATTGCATAGCAATATGCATCTATAATAGAGTTTATGCCTTATGAATAATAGATAAATTTTTGTTACACAATAAAAACATTGGGTATTTCATAATTCTTGAACAAAAATCTCATTTTTGTAACCTTGTTGCATGTGCTTAAAAGAACCCTGACTATGTCATGTTAACAACACCATTCTACAAATAAATCCGCAACCAAGGTTTCTCAGATGATTTTCATTTACTTCTGCAATATCTTTCCCTTGTATCCAGTCCTCATCTTTATCTTCTCATTCATGTCCCAAATTAAAGCATATAATTCTATAATGTAAAGAGACATTGCCTTTGTTGATGACCATTCTAGGCCATCAATATTCTCAACTCAAGATGATTGATATTCTTTTATAATCAGCTCACCCAGTAACTAAAAAAATAGAAACTGATTGTAAGATCTTTTACACGTACAATGTCATCTTTGTTGGCTTCACAACAAGATTACCTAATACAAAAACTTCATAAAAATGATAGGTGTTGCTACTATATTGGAAGACACAATGACAACAAAACTCCACACTAAAAGCTCACCAAATTTCCTGGGCTTAATTAATGCAAACTACATCCTTGGTGCTAAAACAAACTATGGTGAGACTGATGTTATTGGCCTTGTTAATAGTGGCATTTAGCCTGACAGCAAAAAGCTTCACTGATTAAGGACTTCCAATTCCTTAAGATTAGAAGTACTCGTGCCAATTCAACCCTAGCTTTGGAAATAACAAACTCAGATCTCACATTGTAGTGTGGAGCTTTGATGTTACTTTGCCTTAGAAGATAACAGTAATGCTTATCATGTTCATGGTTTTATCAGTTTCTTGACTGGTTAAAGTTGTTGAAAACCAATAAAGACAAACATCATAGGTATAAAAAATCTGCGCAGCAAAGTCGATTTTCTAATTGCCAAGAGAGCATATCATAAAAGAACACCAGTAATTCAAAATATTGATGTCCTAGTATAGCCATCAATAAAGACAATGTATCTTGACATTTCAAATTAAGATGCATTTAATTGAGGCACCAAGAGGTAGAAGAGTGAAGTGAAGAGAAATATATTACAAAACTAAAAGGAAGCAATCTAAGAAGACTTGCATATGTGGATTTGTTTTCAAAATGGTATTGGTGATATGCCATACACAGGTTCTTATGGATATGCTTAAGAGATGCTTAAGAGAGATGCTTAATGGAGAATCATGAAAAACACTTTATATCCCAACACATTAGAAGTAGTTCACATATTTTGTTATGTAAGGCACAAGTTCTATTACAGTTACATGCTATTTGTGGATATGCTTTTCAACATATATGAATTGAAAAGTGAGTCAAAGAGTGACGAAGAGAGCATGCTTGAGAAATTTAAATGTGAAGAAACTAGTTGTCAAAAGCATATTGGGAAGTCACAACGTGAATTTTTCTATGAGGATGACGACAAATAGTTTTTTGTTTTGCTTGTTGGTCTGAGAACATTTAGTGTTGATTTGTTAAATTGTGCTTTGAGCAGGAAAAGAATTCTTTCAAGTTTATGGGTTTGATTTCAGTATCATATGTGCATCATATTGACAATTAACATCATAAAAATGTTTAGGCCCTCAAACATGAATGATCATTCTTAGGTTAATATCGCCCTATTTATAAAAAAAAAAAAAACTAGCTAAACGAAAAAGAAAGGTAGAGAATATATATGACATGGTAGTTAAGTACCTCTTTTACCTATCCTCTTTTACTGATGAGAATGAGTAGAGACAAATTGCATTTTTGTATCCTGCTCCCTTTCCGTCTCTCTCCCTCTCCCCCTCTGTCTATCTCTCTTATAGTTCTCCAACATTCACAAAATCGAACACAAGATTCAGAAGTTATCTAATATGAAAACAATATTATTGAGTTACGAATTATTGGTTCCTAGTGAGAAACGAGAGGTAGATATCATACCCATACATATAACAGAAATATTATGCAGGAGATTGACAGGCCAAGTCCCTCTAACATGATTTAACCAGAGGTAAGGACTTCAGTATGAAATAGAAGTACCCCAGAAGATTAAACTGCTCCTTTGGAAATTAATGTCAGGTGCCATTGATCTCGATAATGTATAGAAGAGCAAATTTACTGTCTCCATTCCCAGTTGGTCATAAAGAAGAAGAAAACCTAAGCACATGTTATTCTGTTGTCCATGGACAAAAACTCTTAAGGTCTAAAACACTATGACCCGGTAGAATAGATAGATTAAAAAGCGGGGAAGAACGGCGGCTTTCTCAGGTTAATCCAGCTACCACCCCTCGCCCGCGCCCTTAAAAAAGGATTAATGTGGACGTCTTAATGTTAAAATTGGCATTTGTTTGCTGGCACATATAGAAGGAAATACTTGACAAAAAATGGAAGGCAAGGAAAAAAAAAATGTTCTGCTCATTGAAAATGGGGAGAACCATGCACGGGAGGTTCTAAGCAAAGCCACAGAGGCTCATTTCCACCAAATGGTGGACATAAAACCCGCCACAGCACAATAGTTTGCAGCTACCACATGCCCCCTCCTTCTCCCAAGGTGGAATGAAAACGGATTGTGATGGTGTGTTCAAACATCTGGAGGAGAGGGGTGCTTCGATTAGTAGCCTGGGATACTGAGGGAAGTCATTATTCCATCTTCCAGGTGATCTCTTTTGTCTTATTGCTCTAAGCCTCAGTCCAAAAGGAAGCTGCTTGGAGCGCGAGGGAGTTGGTACCGAGTGAAGTACTAGTTGGGTCAGACTCAAGACAACTTATTCAAGCTCTACACATCCAGTTCTTTGGCAGGAAGTCGGAGTGAGGCAAATAGAACTACTCTTTTGAAGGATTCTTTCAAAACTCCAATGATGAATATGAAATCAATAGAGGAGAAAAGATTGGCATAGCTCTGGAAAACATTTGTAAGGAATACATTCCTCCCACAGGATCGATAACTCTCTTTCTATACTCCTGATCACATAAAGAACAGGTCCAAAAAAAAAGTTTTACAGGTCATAACTGATAATTTTTATTTGAAATTGTGGTATATATACTTTATTGCAAAATATTCAGGTATAAGAAAAGTAAATCAAGATGAATGACAATGAAGATCAAATTACATCAATCAAGTGAGAGGAACAACGAATTGATAGATGAAAGAATTCATACATCAATGAGAGGAGACGAGATCAAGGGATTTGTCATTATGCATTGTTAAAGTCTAAAAAAAACCTAAGTTGGGTTTCTTGTCATCACTACAATTGTCAACAAAATAGCTTCTTCAAATATTACCACACAAACTTAGAATTTAGAAAATTAATAGCCAAATTAGAATTAAGCTGAAGCATGCATGGATACTCTTAAACAACAAATTTGTAAGCCCAGCAGTTCTCTACTTGTCAAAAGACCCAAGATTATGTCAAGGATATAGATAAACTTCACTACTAATTTTCTTCCATTATTTTAGAGATCACCTATATTCAAAAAATACAAGTGTTATCCATTGTATTCAAGTGGGTCTCCCCCAAATAAACAATGACTGATCTAATATTAGCGAAATTGAAGAGAATTAATAATGGGGGAGACCTAAATCATTTTATCAACAACAATGGAGTTTCACAAAGTAGTTCAGCTATATGGCAAAGCATGCTGATTTGAGCATGTACAGAACACTTAAAAAGTTTAAGTTGACCAGTTAGCGTACACATACTAGATCCACTCCGTAACTAATTCTATTATCTATATATCATGAATTGAAAAAATCTTGTCCCGACATTTCCTGTATTGACATTGTGCTCTATCGATGGTCATGCTTACTTACTGCTAAATGATAAACTATCAAATATTTATACAATTTCATCTAAAATTGGTTTTAGCCTTCCCCTACCACGTCGATTACTCTTAATAGCTATCACATCCCTTTTCCTCGCAGGTACAATAGTAGACCGTCTATAAATATGTCCAAATTACCTAGGCCGACTCTACCTTAATTTAACTCCAATATGTGTTACCTCTACTTTTTCATAGATATTCTAATTCCTAATTCTATCCTCCCTAACATTCTCATCTTCGTCACTCTTAATTCTTAGACATATTGCTTCTTATAAGGAAATTTTATTTTAGCCACAAAATAACTCACTAGAGGTAGTTTTTTTTTGCCAATAGTGTTTCATGACTTTAAACGACAAAACAATTACAAAACCAGTTATCCACTCCACCTCCTGATTTTACCCTTTGTTATGTTAGGATGTTTTTATTCATGGTGTTACATGATGATTCTGAAAGAAATATGTGATGATTTTCAGTTTGGTTATATAATGTCGTCAGATGCATAAAAAGAGCATGTTGTTTATTTTTTAATCACATCCATTTTACTTGGTCTTTTATATAAAAAACACAAAATTATTTATGGGTCTTGATTTAGAATAATCACCCATATTGATTGGATTAATGCAATTAAACTTGAGGAATGTCATGCGTGATTCACAGTTTATTTGTTTAATTAGCATTTTATAGAGAGTGAATTTTGTAATTAGCGTGGTTCACAGCCACTCCTTGAAACATTGATGTTCTTACGCAAAACAAGGACAAAATTGCGATTGAAGGCACGTGAACATTGTTTTGCAATGCAATTCTGTCATTTCAATTGTAATTTTGTCATTGTTTTGCACAAGAATATTAATGTTCCCTAAAGTAGTAGTGAACTACATTAATTACCAAATCCATCTTCTACAAGATGTTAATTAAACAAATAAACATTTCTCAAGTTTAATTGCAGCAATTCAATCAAAATGGATAACTATACTAAATCAAGACTCATAAATCATTTGGTGGTGTTTATATAAATGACCAAGTAAAATGGATGTAGTTAAAAAATAAATATTTTTTTTTATGCATTTATATAAGTTGAAGGCACTATGTAACTAAACTGAGCTTTTGACCCATCCCATGGGCTTTTCAAAAAAAAATTCCAAATAATGGTGATTTTGAAAGTCATTCCCAAATGCAAGCAGTTTTTAAAAACGTCAAACGAACTGACGTTTTTAAGCTAAAGACGTCAAATGGACTGACGTCTTTATCCTAAAAACGTCAGTCCATTTGACGTTTTTTAGCCCAATACTGTAGACCAGCCCATGAACTTAAAAACGTCAGTCAGACTAACGTCTTTATAATAGACGTCAAACCGTTTAACGTCATTAACCCCTCGCGTCTGAGCATTGTGTAGCCGCAATCTTTGACCTTGAGGTTAGAGTACAGCAAACAAATAGATTTATTTTTATGTTGTTTTAATTTATATAATTATCATAATTGTCCATTAGTTTAGATAATTATTATAATTGCCCCCTAATTTTTATCTTGGTTTTAATTTAGTCCTTAGTGATAGGGTTTTTGCCTTTTTTATGAGTAAAATGTTAAATGTTTATTTAATAAATTAATTAATTAATAAATAAATTTTGATATTTTAAAAATACATAAATTTTTTTTTATTTATTTATAAATGTAATTACATTCAACAAATAAATTTTAATAATTTAAAAATACTTAAATTTCTAACGTTTAACACATCACTCCACCGCCAGTCTATCTCATTCAAATTGGGCTATTTTAATTTTTTTTTTTGCTCCTTTTTTTGTAAAAAGTCACCTTATTTATTTATCACTCCACTTGATTTGAATAATTATCATAAGTGACCCCTAAATTTTGCTCTCGAATTTTAATGTAATCCATAAAATTGTAATTCTTTTAATTTAATCCAACAATTATCAATTTTATTTCAATTAAATCTTTACATTAATTTTTATCGTCATATTCAAGATCAAAAGCTCAGAATTAAAAGCTTTTAAATCTTTCCATTAAAAGCTCAAAATTTTTAGCTCCCTCACTTTGTGAGAGGATGAGTTTTTTTTTATTGAATTAAAAAATTAATTACATTAAATAAATAATTTTTGATAATTTAAAAAATACTTATATTTTTTTAGCTCCCTCTCTTTGTGAGAGGATGACCTCGTCATGATTGTTTGAAATTCTGTGAATTGTAAATATCAACCGAACGTGCCTTTGGTACCGTAATTCCATGCCAACGACAAAATACTTCAAGGTCACAACGTTTGTCATATAACTGTCGTCATGTTGGTGTGGGTTCGATATGAGTACCTAGAGGTGGATAATCAGTTGTAGGCCCAACAATTATATGTCTAGCTTGTCCAAATGAGTGATAAGGGTCGATGGACTCATTGCGGAATGCACGTTTTTGTCCATACCACGTTACACCACTGGAGTCGGTATATGATTCGATAGAAGAAACTTTGTTCAGCGATGTTGAACTGTCTATTGAGCGTTCACATTTGTTACCCGAAGATGAACTATTTTGGTGATTGCATGAAGAAGAACTTACATGTGATGTGCCTCTTATACATTTTGTTCGGTGATGGTGTATTTACACAACTGTGAAAAGTAGTATATATATGCTCGGTTTGACATAGTTTGGAACTGATTTATCAGTGATGCAAAATGTCAATGAAAAAGTTTGGATATGACAACACACTACTATAAATTGATTAAATTGACAACACACTACA
>CAUOFW020002950.1:0-41666 GCA_963454935.2 Ilex paraguariensis
TTCAAGTTGCATGGATATTATTAAACATGACATGTTAGAAACGGTTAACTTTTTCTTAAAGTGGGGAGTGGTCCAAGATCGGTCAACCCCACACTCCTCGTTTTGATTCCAAAAGTGTTGAAGCCTGTTCTTTCTCAGAGTTCAGGCCCATAAGTCTATGCAATTTTTTATACAAAGTCTTCACTAAGATCCTATCCATAGACTTGCTTCCCTTTTCCATCTCTGATTTCAAATGCATAGCATGGTTTTGTCAAAGGGAGAGGGATTGGGGACTGTATTTCTTTAGCTCAGTTAATGGTGGTAGAGCTTGATAGGAAGTTGAGGCTGGCAACGTGATTCTTAAACTGGATATGATGAAGGCGTACGATCGCATAGAGTGGGATTTTTGAAAAGAACCTTGACTTGTTTTGGCTTTTCAAGCTTGTTCATTTCTATCATTGGCAACTGCTTAAAGAATCAATTTTTCTCGGTCTGCTTGAATGGGAAAAGATTCGGTTCTTTCCTTCGTCTAGAGGACTGAGACAAGGTGACCAATTTCTCCGGCTCTCTTTATTCTGGCAGAGGAGGTTTTAAGTAGAGGACTGTTGAAGCTGTATGGTGAAGGCAGAATCAAGGCTTTTCATGCAGGGAGGAATGCACTTCTTGTCTCTCATCTGCTTTTTGCAGATGATACTCTACTGTTTCTTAGGGGTAATAAACTTTCCATGGAACGATTGATGAGGTTTTTGGCAAGATACAAGGATAGCTCTGGACAGAGGATAAGTAAACATAAAAGCTCTTTCATATGTTCCTCCAATATTCCTCGGGGCAGGACAATGACTCTATCCAGAATTGCTCAAATTCCAATAAAACAATGTCCCTTCGTCTACCTGGGATGCCCCATGATAAGAGGAAGATATAAACTGCGGGATTTTGAGGATGTGGTCCTAAAATTCAAAGCCAAAATGGAAGGGTGGTACGCACGCTTACTTTCAAACATGGGCAGAATTGTGTTGATTAAATCAGTCCTTAATTCTGTTCCTATTCATTTGCTCGCTTGTCTAAGCGTGCCCAAAGGCATCCTGGCAAAGTTGAATTCTCTCATGGCCTCCTTTATGTGGCTAGGCAGGATGGGGGAGAGGAAAAGGCATTGGGTTTCATGGTCTGTAATTACAAGACCCAAGCAAGAGGGGGGCCTAGGGATTCGTAAATTTGAAGATATCCAAACGGCATACCGTTGGAAGCAGGCATGGGTATTCTTAAGGGCGACTCTCTGTGGGCAAACATGTTTAGAGAAAAATTCTTAAGAGGCAATGCTGCAACCTTTCTTTAGCTTGATTATGACCAACTCACAGGTCATGGTGGGGAATGGGAAGAATGTTGACTTTTGGTGTTCGAACTGGACTGGATCTGGCCCTCTTCTGCTCAGGTATGCCGTTTCTCCCTCGTGCTTTCCATGCCTGGATGAGTTATGGGCTGATGGGTGCTGGCAGTGGCAAAGTTTGGGGGTGCAGGTATCTGAACAGTTAAAGCATGAAGTACAGAATTCTATGATTTGTTTAAGCGAAAAGGAAGATCGACTGATATGGAAATTAACTGATTCGGGAGAGTCCAATGTCAAGTCTGCTTGGGAGGCAGTGAGAGCTTCGAGTGTCCCTGTGCCTGTGACCTCTGTGATCTGGAACCAATCGGTTTTCCCAAGTGCAAAACTGCTGGGCTGGAAGATATATCAGAAAGCAGTAGTAGAGGACTCAAACTTCCAACGGGTCGGTGTTGATTTGGCCAGCAGATGTTCTCTACGTTACAAGGCTGTGGAATCTACTTCTCACCTGTTCATACAATGCAACTTTGATAAAGAGGTTTGGGGAAACTGGCTGCATTTCGTGGTTTTCAGGTTTTCTCCGCTGAATCCTTTGGTTTGTATGATGAGACTGATCAAAATTTTTAAAAAACACTCTGTAAGTCAGAACTTGTTAAGAGGTGTTCCACTGGTGGTAATTTGGAGATTATGGAGGGAGCGATGCAGAAGGGTCTATGAAGATAGCTCACTCTCGGCCTATGTTGTGTTTCTAGATATCTGCTCCACTCTGCGTCTTCAGGCTTATGGCGTTAGACCCAAAGATAAGGAAGGCATGATTGGTATGGAATTCTTGAGGGCATTAAAGGTAGAGCTGAGGCATGAGCTGAAACAAAAAATTATTTGCATAAACTGGTCCCTTCCTCCTTCGGGCATTTTAAAGCTAAATGTGGATGGGGCATCGAAAGGAAATCCTGGAAGAGCTGGGGGCGGAGCTGTGGTAAGGAATGACTTGGGGCACATAGTTCTGGCTGCTTCTTTTTTTTATGAGGTGTGTTCCAACACGGAAGCTGAGTTGCATGCTCTCAAGGATGGTTTATTGCTATTTAGAAGTTATGGACTTCTAAATTATAATCTTCAGATTGAAACTGATTCGGCCATGATGGTTCAAATGATAATGAAAGGGCACATGAGGGCCTGGAAGTTTTGGAGAATTTGTGATTTGCTGTTTTGGAGGGTACCTCTTCGGATTTCACACTTGATTTAAAGATTCCTCTCCGGGCTAAATTAATCCAGATGCAGGATCAACAAGGTGTTAAAACGCCAAGGAAAAAGTGCGCCATTTTTGTGATTTTTTACCTATATTATGGATCCATTTCACATGATGGGGCTTTTGCTAAGGCTGCCATGGTTTATGGTCATTGGACTGTTTAGCTGGTTTTGCTCTAGTCAGCTGATTTTCTTTCCAACTGGTTCTCTCTGTGATGTGGTGCTTTCAGTTTGGAGGACTCTGCTGGTTTCCCTTGTTCCTGCTGGTTTTTCAGGCAACATCTGTTTCTTTAATGCTGTTGTGGGGGTTCTCATGTTGCTTTTCTGCTGCTTGTTGTCTGGATGCACTGTTCATGTGAACTGCTTCGCGATTGCTGCAGATTGTCTCTTCCAGCTGATCTCAGTTGGTTTATTGACTGGAACACAGTTGGTTTTCAGCTGGGACTTCAGCTGCTCCTAGCTGAGATTTATTGTTACTTTTACGCCTTCTGCTGTATCATGTTGGCATTTATTGGCTTCCTCTCAGATGTTGGTATTTCACGGTTCTGTTCAGCAGCATTTCTTCTCTGTCCAAGTCCACTGCTCACGTGAGCAGTCCGGTTGCTGCACTGCTGAATCTTCTTGTTTTCCAGCTGGTTTTCCAATTGGTTTCTTGCTTGTATGAGCCACTCAGCTGGCCTCTCTACTGTTTTTTTGGTTTTGCAATGAAGGAGTGCTGGGGGCTGTGTGTGGGTTCTGATCAGAAGGGGACTGTTCACGTGAACAGTCCAGATGCTGCTGCAGCTGATTTTTTTCAGCTATTTTTTTGTTTCTTTCCTCGGTTCCAGCGGCTGCTCTGAATTAACTGGCTTTCAGCGGGATCCCAGCTGCTTTCTCTTATGGTGTTACTGCTGCCTTTTCTGATGAATTTCAGCTGCCTCTGCTCTCACCCTTTGCAGCTGCTTTTCAGGCGTCTGTTCACCTGATTACAGCTAGAATTTCAGCTGCTGTTCAACTGGATTAATGCCACTTTTGTGCCTTCTGCTGTTCAACAAAATTTCTATAATAGAAAAGAGAACAAAATACATATTATCAAAGAAATGCTAAGCAATTAAAGGTTAGGAAAAACATGAAAACAACAACGAAAAATGAAAAAAAACCTATCGGATAATGAGAATGTTGGAGGATGAAAATAATAGAAAGAATGACCATAATAAACAAAACACAAAACAAGTAGAAATAGTCAAGTGCAAAACATACTTTACATAGAAAAGAAAGTCAATGGATCTAGGACGAATTGATATATTTATCTTTTCAATCATAAGCTCCCTTTGCAAACTCCTAATGTTCTTCCATGATTTATCCTTTTGCTCCCCTCCAAATAATTTAACATTGTTTCCAACATATAACAACTTAATAGAAAGATAATAGAAAAATAAAATAAAACATAATTTATTTAATAGAAAAACGAACAAAATACATATTATCAAAGAAATGCTAATCAATTAATGGTTAGCAAAAACATGAAAACAACAATCAAAAATGAAAAGAAATCAATCGGAAAATGAAAGGGTTGGGAGATGAAAATAATAGAAAGAATGATCATAACAAACAAGAAACACAAAAACAAGTAGAAATAGTCAAGTGTAAAGCATAATTTACATATAAAAGAAAGCCAATGGATCTAGGACGAATAGATATACTTATCTTTTCAATCATAAGCTCGCCTTGCAAACTTATCTCCTTCAACTCTTCTTAGTCTTTCAAAAGCAAACACCCATTCTACAAACAACTGAAATTAAAACACAAAATAGATTTGTCACCCACATAAATATCAAAATCTAAAGAACAACAACAAAAAACAATAACAGACAAAAATAGGAGAAGAATGATGAGCTAGTGGAGCAAAAAAAGCAAAAAAACAATAAACCCAAATCCCTATCCCCTAAGCCTTTAAACCTTAACTCTTAGCCCTTATTCGAGTAACCCCTACCCCTAACCTCTAACACCTAAACCACTAAACCATAACCCAAAACACGAAAAGCTCTAATCCCCGAGCCCTATGGCCTAAACCTCTTTGAATTCTACGTTCTATTAATCTCTTTTACGTGCTACAAACTCCTAATATTCTTCCATACTTTGTCCTTTTGCTCTCCTCCAAATAATTCAACTTTTTTTCCAACATATAACAATTTAATAGAAAGGTAATAAAAATAAATAAAATAAAACATAATTCCTAGAATAGAAAAGCAAACAAAATACATATTATCAAAAAAGTGCTAAACAATTAAAGGTTTGGAAAAACATGAAAACAACAACGATAAATGAAAAGGAACCTACCGGATAATGAGAGTGTTGGGGGATCAAAATAATAGAAAGAATGATCATAACAAACAATAAACACAAAAACAAGTAGAAATAGTCAAGTGTAAAACATATTTTACATATAAAATAAAGTCAACGCAACTAGGACGAATATATATACTTATCTTTTCAATCATAAGCTCGCCTTGCAAACTTTTCTCCTTCAACTCTTCTTAATCTTTCAAAAGCAAACATCCATTCCACAAACAACTGAAATTAAAACACAAAATAGATTTGTCACGCACATAAATATGAAAATCTAAAGAACAACAACAAAATATAATAAGAGACAAAAATAGGAGAAGAAAGATGAGCTAGTGGAGCAAAAGAAGCAAAAGAACACTAAACCCAAATCCTTATCCCCTAAGCCTTTAAACCTTAACTCTTAGCCCTTATCCCCGTAACCCCTACCCCTAACCTCTAACCCCTAAACCCCTAAACCTTAACCCAAAACACCTATAGCTCTAATCCCCGATCCCTATGGCCTAAACCTCTTTGAATTCTACGTTCTATTAATCTCTTTTACATGCTACAAACTCCTAATATTCTTCCATACTTTGTCCTTTTGCTCTCCTCCAAATAATTCAACTTTTTTCCAACATATAACAATTTAATAGAAAGGTAATAAAAAAAGAAATAAAACATAATTCCTAGAATAGAAAAGCGAACAAAATACATATTATCAAAAAAGTGCTAAACAATTAAAGGTTTGGAAAAACATGAAAACAACAACGATAAATGAAAAGGAACCTATCGGATAATGAGAGTATTGGGGGATGAAAATAATAGAAAGAATGATCATAACAAACAATAAACACAAAAACAAGTAGAAATAGTCAAGTGTAAAACATATTTTACATATAAAATAAAGTCAACGCAACTAGGACGAATATATATACTTATCTTTTCAATCATAAGCTCGCCTTGCAAACTTTTCTCCTTCAACTCTTCTTAATCTTTCAAAAGCAAACATCCATTCCACAAACAACTGAAATTAAAACACAAAATAGATTTGTCACGCACATAAATATGAAAATCTAAAGAACAACAACAAAATATAATAAGAGACAAAAATAGGAGAAGAAAGATGAGCTAGTGGAGCAAAAGAACAAAAGAACACTAAACCCAAATCCTTATCCCCTAAGCCTTTAAACCTTAACTCTTAGCCCTTATCCCCGTAACCCCTACCCCTAACCACTAACACCTAAACCCCTAAACCTTAACCCAAAACACCTATAGCTCTAATCCCCGAGCCCTATGGCCTAAACCTCTTTGAATTCTACGTTCTATTAATCTCTTTTACATGCTACAAACTTCTAATATTCTTCCATACTTTGTCCTTTTGCTCTCCTCCAAATAATTCAACTTTCTTTCCAACATATAACAATTTAATAGAAAGGTAATAAAAAAAAGAAATAAAACATAATTTCTAGAATAGAAAAGCGAACAAAATACATATTATCAAAAAAGTGCTAAACAATTAAAGGTTTGGAAAAACATGAAAACAACAACGATAAATCAAAATGAACCTATCGGATAATGAGAGTATTGGGGGATGAAAATAATAGAAAGAATGATCATAACAAACAATAAACACAAAAACAAGTAGAAATAGTCAAGTGTAAAACATATTTTACATATAAAATAAAGTCAACGCAACTAGGACGAATATATATACTTATCTTTTCAATCATAAGCTCGCCTTGCAAACTTTTCTCCTTCAACTCTTCTTAATCTTTCAAAAGCAAACATCCATTCCACAAACAACTGAAATTAAAACACAAAATAGATTTGTCACGCACATAAATATGAAAATCTAAAGAACAACAACAAAATATAATAAGAGACAAAAATAGGAGAAGAAAGATGAGCTAGTGGAGCAAAAGAAGCAAAAGAACATAAACCCAAATCCTTATCCCCTAAGCCTTTAAACCTTAACTCTTAGCCCTTATCCCCGTAACCCCTACCCCTAACCTCTAACACCTAAATCCCCTAAACCTTAACCCAAAACACCAAAAGCTCTAATCCCCGAGCCCTATGGCCTAAACCTCTTTGAATTCTATGTTCTATTAATCTCTTTTACATGCTACAAACTCCTAACATGCTTCCATGCTTTATCCTTTTGCTCTCCTCCAAATAATTCAACTTTGTTTCGAACATATAACAATTTAATAGAAAGATAATAATAAAAAAAGAAATAAAACATAATTTCTATAATAGAAAAGTGAACAAAATAAATACTCAAACAAGTGGTAAGCAATTAAAGGTTAGGAAAAACAAGAAAACAACAACGATAAATAAAAAGGAACATATCGGATAATGAGAGTGTTGGGGATAAAAATAATAGAAAGAATGATCATAACAAACGAGAAACGCAAAAACAAGTAGAAATAGTCAAGTGTTAACCATATTTTACATTTAAAATAAAGTCAACGCAACAAGGACAAATAGATATACTTATCTTTTCAATCGTAAGCTCGCCTTGCAAACTTATCTCCTTCAACTCTTCTTAATCTTTCAAAAACAAACATTCATTCCACAAACAACTGAAATTAAAATACAAAATAGATTTGTCACACACATAAATAAGAAAATCTAAAAATAATAAGAGACAAAAATAGGAGAAGAATGATGAGCTAGTGGAGGAAAAGAAACAAAAGAACAATAAACCAAAATCTCTATCCCCTAAACCTTTAAACCTTAACTCTTAGCCCTTATCCGAGTAACCCCTACCCCTAACCTCTAACACCTAAACCCCTAAACCTTAACCCAAAACACCAAAAGCTCTAATCCCCGAGCCCTATGGCCTAAACCTCTTTGAATTCTATGTTCTATTAATCTCTTTTACATGCTACAAACTCCTAATGTTCTTCCATGCTTTATCCTTTTGCTCCCCTCCAAATAATTCAACTTTCTTTCCAACATATAACAATTTAATAGAAAGATAATAAAAAAATAAAATAAAACATAACTTCTATAATAGAAAAGCGAACAAAATACATATTCTCAAAGAAGTGCTAAGCAATTAAAGGTTTGGAAAAACATGAAACAACAACGATAAATGAAAAGAAATCTATCGGATAATGAGAGTGTTGGGGGATGAAAATAATAGAAAGAATGATCATAACAAACAATAAACACAAAAACAAGTAGAAATAGTCAAGTGTAAAACATATTTTACAAATTCAAGAAAGTCAACGCAACTTGGACGAATAGATAGACTTATCTTTTCAATCATAAGCTCGCTTTGCAAACTTATCTCCTTCAACTCATCTTAATCTTTCAAAAGCAAACATTCATTCCACAAATAACTGAAATTAATACACAAAATAATTTGTCACGCACATAAATATGAAAATCTAAAGAACAACTACAAAAAAATAAGAGACAAAAATAGGAGAAGAATGATGAGCTAGTGCCGCAAAAGAACAATAAACCCAAATCCTATCCCCTAAACCTTTAAACTTTAACTCTTAGCCCGTTATCCCCGTAACCCCTAAACCCCTAAACCTTAACTCAAAACACCAAAAGCTCTAATCCCCGAGCCCTATGGCCTAAACCTCTTTGAATTCTATGTTCTATTAATCTATTTTACATGCTACAAACTCCTAATGTTCTTCCATGCTTTATCTTTTTGCTCCCCTCCAAATAATTCAACTTTGTTTCCAACATATAACAATTTAATAGAAAGATAATAAAAAAAAGAAATAAAACGTAATTAATATAATAGAAAAGCGAACAAAATACAAATTATCAAAGAAGTGCTAAGCAATTAAAGGTTAGGAAAAACATGAAAACAACAACGATAAATAAAAAGGAACCTATCGGATAATGAGAGTGTTGGGGAATGAAAATAATAGAAAGAATAATCATAACAAACAAGAAACACAAAAACAAGTAGAAATAGTCAAGTGTAAAATAAATTTTACATATAAAAGAAAGTCAACGCAACTAGGACGAATAGATATACTTATCTTTTCAATCATAAGCTCGCCTTGCAAACTTATCCCGTTCAACTTTTCTTAATCTTTCATAAGCAAATATCCATTCCACAAACAACTGAAATTAAAATACAAAATAGATTTGTTACGCACATCAATATGAAAATCTAAAAAACAACAAAAACAATAAAAGGCAAAAAAATGAGAAGAATGATGAGAAGTTGCAGCACAAGAACAAAAACCCAAATCCCTATCCCCTAAACCTCTAAACCTCAACTCTTAGCCCTTATCCCCGTAACCCCTACCCCTAACCTCTAACACCTAAACCCCTAAACCTTAACCCAAAACCCCAAAAGTCATAAGCCCCTAGCCCTAAGGCCTAAACCCTCTTTGAATTCTATGTTCTATTAGTATCTTGTACATGCTACAAACTCCTAATGTTCTTTCCTGATTTATCCTTTTGCTCCCCCTTCAAAGAATTCAATTTTGTTTCCTACATTCAACAATTTAGCAGAAAGATAATAAAAAAATATATATATAATTTCTATAATAAAAAAAAGAACAAAATACATAATATCAAATAAATGCTAAGCACTTCAAGGTTAGGTAAAATATGAAAACAACAACGAAAAATGAAAATGACCCTTTCGATAATGAGAGTGTTGGACGATAAAAATAATTGAAAGAATGATCACAACAAACAAGAAACACAAAAACAAGTAGGAATAGTTAAATGTAAAACATATTTTATACATAAAAGAAATTCAACGGAAGTAGGACGAATAGATACACTTATCTTTTCAATCATAAGCTTGCTTTGCAAACTTATCTCATTCAACTCTTCTTAATCCTTGATAAGCAAACATCAATTCCACAAACAACTGAAATCAAAACACAAAATAGATTTGTTACGCACATAAATATAAAAATCTAAAGAATAACAAAAAACAATAAGAAACAAAAATATGAGAAGAATGATGAGGAGGTGAAGCAAAAGAACAATAAACCCAAATCTTTATCCCCTAAACCGCTATACCTTAACTCTTAGCCCTTGTCCCCGCAACCCCCTACCCCTAACCTCTAACACCTAAACCCCTAAACCTTAACCCAAAACACCAAATGCCCTAAGCCCCAAGCTCTATGGCCTAAACCTCTTTGAATTCTATGTTCTACTAATATCTTCTACATGCTACAAACTCATAATGTTCTTCCATGCTTTATCCTTTTGCTCCCCTCCAAATAATTAAACTTTGTTTCCAACATATAACAATTTAATAGAACGATAATAAAAAAAAAGAAATAAAACATAAGTTCTATAAGCAAACATCTATTCCACAAACAACTGAAATCAAAACACAAAATAGATTTATTAGGCACATAAATATGAAAATCTAAAGAACAACAAAAAACAATCAGAGAAAAAAATAGAAGAAGAATGATGAGAAGGTGGAGCAAAAGAACAATAAACCCAAATCCCTATCCCCTAAACCTCTAAACCTTTAACTCTTAGCCCTTGTCCCCGCAACCCCCTACCCCTAACCTCTAACATCTAAACCCCAAAAGCCATAAGCCCCAAGCCCTAAACCCTCTTTGAATTCTATGTTCTATTAGCATCTTCTACATGCTACAAACTTCTAATGTTCTTCCATGCGTTATCCTTTTGTTCTCTCTCCAAATAATTCAATTTTTTTTCCAACATTTAACAATTTAATAGAAAGATAATAAAAAAAGAAATAAAACATAATTTCTATAATACAAAAGCGAACAAAATACATATTATCGAAGAAATGCTAAGCACTTAAAGGTTAGGTAAAACATGAAAATAACAACGAAAAATGAAAAGAAACCTATCGGATAATGAGAGTGTTGGGGGATAAAAACCATAGAAAGAATGATCATAATAAACAAGAAACACAAAAACAAGTAGAAATAGTCAAGTGTAAAACATATTTTACATATAAAAGAAAGTCAACGAAACTTGGACGAATAAGTATACTTATCTTTTCAATCATAAGCTCGCTTTGCAAACTTATCTAGTTCAACTCTTCTTAATCTTTCATAAGCAAACATCCATTCTACAAACAACTGAAATCAAAACACAAAATAGATTTGTTACGTACATAAATATCAAAATCTAAATAAACAACAAGAGACAAAAATAGGAGGAAAATGATGAGGAGGTGAAGCAAAAGAAGCAAAATAACAATAAACCCAAATCTCTAACCCTAAACCTTAACTCTTAGCCCTTATCCCCGTAACCCCTACCCCAAACCTCTAACCCCTAAACCTTGACCCAAAACCCTAAAAGCCCCAAGCCCTAAGGCCTAAATCCTCTTTGAATTCTATGTTTTTTTAGTATCTTCTACATGCTACAAACTCCTAATGTTCTTCCATGCGTTATCCTTTTGCTCTCTTTTCAAATAATTCAATTTTGTTTCAAACATTTAACAATTTAATAGAAAGAAAATAGAAAAATAAATAAAATATAATTTCTATGATAGAAAAAATATTATCAAAGAAATGCTAAGCACTTAAAGGTTAGGTAAAACATTAATAAGGAGGCGAACTGCAATCAAGCAAAGAGAGGATAATAAATGGCAAATGAAACACTTATGTATCCTATAGCCTAGGAATTAGAGATATACAGATATTTGTGTGTGTGTGTGTGTGTGTGATACCAACAACTCATGCAATACGGCGTTCCCTCCTTCAGAAGACTAACAGTTTGCCAAAAAGTGTTTTGTTTCCATGACGTGAGTAATTGGTAGATTCTACATACAAGTTTGGAAAATTAAGGCGAAGAAGATGGTCATTTCAGCTTCTTACTAAAGTCAGATAGCCCAAGAAGGCGAATTCTGGGAATGTTAGCAGCTTTTGCTCTCTCTTTCTGAGTGTTGTATGCCCAGTCCCCTACTTCAAAGAAACTCAGATCAGCAACCAAACCAACCATACCACAACAATAAAGAGGGAGAAAACCCAAGGGAAGAAATAGGATGCACATTTGGCGGAGTAATGGGAGCCAAAAAAAACCAGAAATCACCCTATTATAGGGGAAACTAATATGTGAACAGCACAGTAGACATAATACAATAGCTGATTAGAAAAAAGTAGACGTATTAAAAGGAAATAAATACACAAACAATACCTTAAACAATACAATAGACTTTTACCAAATGTAGACTATGGGCGTATTTGTGTGTGCATATATACCTTCTCAGAATCCTGGCAGATAGTGTGGCGAACACGGAACATTGCCGCAAGCATGGATTCTGGCTCCTGCTGAGTCCGTGTATCAACCGTCATGCAAAACTTTTTTCCTCCTGTGAGTTAAAAAACAATTTAGTTCAAAAACTTATTTAGTCTTCACCAAAACTCATTTACAAGTTGACAATTTCATGCCTTAAAACGCATAATCAGTTAAATTTGTGCATCTGAACTGTCTCCCTCTGTTAGTGTGGTAAACCTTTCATCATTTGATCATGATTCGTTAAGGTTCCAACTACCGAAAAAATCGATCTATACACGCGCACAGATGGAGAGAGAGAATTGAAGAAAGAAAAAAATCAGAGGAATTGAAGAAAGAAAATAATCTGTGAAAATAAATTCAAGAAACACAACAATCAGCAAAAAGAAATTCAAGAAACAAAATAAATGAGTTGACACCGCAAGACAGGGATAAGAATAGGAAACCAGCTCTTTACTTATGAATGAGAGACAAACAACAAATTCTTATTTTCAAGAAAATAGAAATATTTAAGCACTAAAAGCGATTGAACGAAACCCTAAGAATCCAATTTAATACGAAAAGATCAATTAATAACCCGAACAAAAAGGAACAACAGATAACAAAAGATTTCAGAAATCTTTAATCCACTCACCTTTCAAACGAGTTAGGGCCATTAGAGAAAGCAACAGATAAAGAAAGCCGAGCGAGCAGAACATCTCCATAAATTATTTGGCAATGGCGGCAGAACCGTTTCTTTCGAGGAAGAAACCCTAGATCATTGGGCAAGGTGGTCCGCTTCAACGACCAGATGGGGCTATGGGCTCATCAGACCCTACGGAGAAGGCGAAGTCCCCCAATCGGCGATCAAATCCGATGGCCATCAATGTCACTGGGCCCAACGGAGTCCCCGTCGACAAGCCCAGGGGTGGTGGTCCCAGAGGTGGCCGCGGTGGTTATGGGTTTGGTAGTGTGGCAGCGGCGGTGACAATTGGTACCGCGGCGGGGGTAATTGGTACCGCGGCGGTGGTAATCGGAGGAATGGTAATTGGTACAGCGGCGGTCTCGGCCGTTGCAGGGTGAGTGAGCTCCTGTTTGAGAGAAACGAAGAGGGAGGTTTCCAGAGAGAGAGAGGCGGATGTTTCAAAAAAGAGAGAGGCGGTTGGTTTTTTTTCCGTTGGGAATTGGGAGTGTATCAAGCTATATTTATAGGGCGGGTGAACGCTGATAATGGGTGATTAGATTTTATTAAATTAACACAAATTAACCTTTAGTTTCATTACATTAACTTTAAATTAGTATTCAATTTTATCTAATCAACATGAAATTAACCTTAAGTTATGTCAAATTAATTTTTAATTTTATTTTATTCAATTAATATTCAATTTTGTGAATTAACACCGAATTTAATATTTAATTGTATCAATTTAAAATTTAATTTTATTAAATTAATATTCAATTTCATCAAATTGATGTTAGTTTATTAATTCACTAATGTTATTGAGACATAATTTATGAACATAATGAATTGTGATCAATTTATGATAGTGGAATGTATTTACACTAATTCTATTGGGACATAATTAATGGACATAATTTGTGGACATAATGAGTTGTCACAAATGAAATGACAGTGAATTATATTTAATGATGGGTCTAATTGCAGCATTAAATGAATTTATTATTATTTCATTGGTGACAACTTATTGTGTCTCCAAATTATGTCCCAATAGCATTGCTCATGTATTTAATGGTGAGACCCCAGTATTAAATGCATTTCACTATCACTCCATTGGTCCCAATAACATTGCTCTTATTAATTTAGCATCAAATTTATGTTTAATTTCATCAATCGACAATAAATTGACACTAAATTAATAGTCAATTTTATTTTATCAAGATAACACCTTCTTAATATTCAATTTCATTATATGGTGGTGTAATCTTGTTCTGTTTAGAGAGCTAAGAGTAAGTATCGTAATTCGTAAGGAAATATGCAGTCACATCATACTTTTTTCATTGTTAGTAACGAGAGTGATGATAAGGTAGTTCGTGAAATACATATACAAACTATTGGGGTTTACAAAAATCAGAGGGCATGTCAATGAAATATGATCAAAATCCAAGGAGTGTTAGTTGAATATGTTAAGCCTCCTATCCATTTGAATATGTAAGTATGAATAGTTGTTTGCTTGTGTTGTTGACCCTCGTGCAAGTCAAGGTTTCACGTGATGGAGGATAGTAAGAGATCTCGTATGTCACATCAAATAATTACGTTCGTCTAGAGTGTTTTCTATACTCAAAGGTCACTCTACCCATAGCCAATTGATTTTGAATTAGATGCTTTGACAGTGGACTCTTTTCAAAATTTTGCTTTATTAAATTTGTTTTTCATATTTTCGGGGTGAGAAATTTTCTCTTGAAATTTCTTGGGATGGAAAGTGAGAATATGTTGCTGGTCATTGCTAAAGTGTGGAGTTTAACAACCTTTAATTCGTAGTGGGGTGATTGAACTGCTTTCAATTTGCATTTTGATATATTTGATTTTGATCCGATATGATATATATTAAGTCAATACTCAATTTTTGATAGATTTTGTGATTCCTATTCTTTTTGAATTTACAATTCTCTATCTCTAGTGATTTCCTTAGATGTTTAAGTTATTTCTACCATGATCAAAATGTGGTGATATACCTATTTTATCAATTTAGTTCCTAAAATATTTAATTCTTATTTAAATGGTCCTTAACCAGATGGTCAATTAAGTTTTTTGACGAAAATAACCACATGTTATTCCGTCAAATAGTATCACCTGATCACTTTTATAAAAAACTTAACAAGTTGTCTGCATATAGATCATTTAAACACTAACTAAATACTTTAAGGACCAAATTAATAAAATTGATATAATGAATACCAAATTAACAAAACATGCATATTTTAGGCACTAAAAGTGCTCTTCACCTTAAAATATAATATACTACTTTATAATATATATTTTAAAAGAATATTAAAATTCTAAAATTCAAGTTTTACTTAAAAATACAATATAATTTTTTTATATAAACTCTTAATAAAATATGAAAAGTTTATTGTAATTGAAGAATTATGTTGATTTAATATAAATTATTTTTAAAAAATTACGTAAAAGATTATTTTTTATCTTAAAAATTAAATGGTTGAAATTTTGGATGAAAGAAATACACATATGTAAGGATAATATTATCTTTATACTTAAAATGAGTAATATTAAATTGATAAAGTTTTTTTTTTCTTAAAATTGAACATTTTATTAAAAATTATAGTGATGCATATATGTTTTAAAGGTATCGTAGTCAATTAAAATGTTTCATAGATACTGATATTTATACATAGTAAATAAAGAATTAAAAGAGATGTTAGGGGTAATTTGGAGATTTAAACATATAAGTATATGATGACAATTTAGATATTCAAATATTGAAGGATAGTGTGGTATTTAAAATATTTTATAAGAGTAAAATAGTGAATAAAATTTTTTTTATGCTATGACAAAAGTTTCATTCTATATTAGTAGTATAGATGGCAAAAAAAATACATATATATAGTCATAATGTTATCTATATATTTGAAAAAGGTATGATTTATTGATAAATTTTTGAACACTTTATTGAAAACTATAATTATGCATATATTTTTTGAAGAGTAATGTAGTCAGTTAAATTTTTTTTTTATAGATATTGATATTTATACAATGATAATAGAGAAGTAAAAGAAATGCTATATGGTAAATTGGAGATTTAAATACATAAGGACGTGATTGTAATTTAGATATATAACTATGGAAAGATAATATGGTAATTAAATTTTTTTATAAGTGTAAAATAGAGAATAAAAATTTTTTCACTTAAGATACTTTTATTAGTAGTATAGATATGTGAATGTATTCTTGGGAAGTGATCTATTGGGAGTAGCTGGATTTTTTTTTTAAACAAATCAACACTTTATTTCATTTCTAAAAAATTATTACAAGGAAGAAAAAGTAGACAGATCTGCCTCCATAACAACCCAACTCCAAAAATTTACAAAGAACTATCCACATTTTACAAAGAATGAGAAAAAATCAAAGAATTATTGATTCTCAAAACTGGTATTCCTCTCTCGTTTTGAACCATCAACATCCTCCCCGTGCTTGGCATCGTGTCCATCGCAGAAAAAACAGTAGAAGCTCTCACCTGCACTGTCTGCTTGGAAAGAAAGAACTAGATTCTACCAAATGCTTTTTATGTTTTAATTTATGTCATTTTACTTAATATGCACTGTTCATCAACATTTTTGATGTTGTGACGAAGGAAACTGAGTAAATTGTTCATCAATATTTTTCGAAGCCATTGGGTTTCGTTGTAATGTTTGATGGTTTCCTATTGGGTGTTTCATTTCTAATTTTTTTTTGTGGCTATTGATTTTGATGAAATTTAGTTTAACCCTCTATTTTTTTTCCTTGGAGCCATTCTGCTTCAATTTTTTGTGGTCTTGCAACGGTGGTTCAACTAAATTAAGAGTGTTATTCTTTGTGTTCATTGGGTGACTAATTCAATATTGTATCACAAAAAAATGTTATACCATAATTAACCATCGAATGATGATGTCTTTCATATGCAAAACCATCTTTTATGCCTCTACGAGTTAGATATACGGACCATTACATAGTTGACGGCCTGTTAAGTTTTTTTTTTTAACTTGATAGGGGGTAGATGAAGCTAGGACAATAGGCAATTTATTTGCATAATAAAATTATTTAGGTCCCTATAAGTGGTAATGCTTTTTATTTCTATTTTGGTCAGGAAATGCATTGGTTATACAAGGAGTAGTTGTCATGTTAAGGCTTTTATATCCTTATTTCTTATTTATTCAACTACCTGAGCACTATTTCGATTCGGCACTACTTGGGTTTAGTAAACTAGGCAAGTGGGCATAAGTGTGATTTTGTGTTTTTGTTTGGTGAATGTGAACTGATTTCGTACATTGTTTTTAGGATTTGTTTGGTCTGATTAGAATTGTTGATTGTTTTGGTTGAGGTTTGAAATGCTAAATTTGGGTTTTTGACGGAAATGCTATGACGAATTTTTTGTTTAAGGGTTGCATGTATTCATTTGTTTACCAATATCCATACATGATGATATCAAGGTCTGCACAAGTACCATTGTTCTCCTTGGTCCATTGGTAAGGGCATTGAGTACTAGTAATGTGACGACTTGTATAAAAATTAATCACCAATACGCTAATTAGGTCATCAATTATGATTCTATATAACTTAGGGTTACTTTTAAAAATTTTAAATAAATAAATGGACTTCAAATATGAATTCTTTATGTGAAAACAAGTCGAATGACTTTAATATATGTCATATTTCATGTTAAAATAAAAAGGTCACAGTGTCTTAGTGATATATTTGTAACACCCCGCATTTTCTTTTATATATTTATATAGATATATAGTAAATAATTATGATAAAAAAATGTGGATATATGTAGTGATGTGTGTTTGAATTTGGTAGATTGAAAAAGTAGAGATTTAAAATATTAGTAAAAATAATAGTTAAAATTTAATTTTAATAAGTGAAAATATAAAATTTTAGGTCATAGAACTTGTATTAAATAGGTTTGGTGTAGAAATATGTGTTGGAGAGGTTTGAGATAGATTTGGTTGGCTTAGGAATAGATTGGAAATAGAAAAGAGACGAAAACAGGCTGTGAACAGTGCACGTGAACGATGCACTGCTGCAACTTCAAACTCGATTTAAATCTTGATGCAGTCAATATCTCTCAAAAACTTCATTTGTCATCCACGAATATTTACAACATTATCCAAAAGAATAAGCCCAAGTCATGGCTATTACATCTCAAAAATTAATTAAGGAAGCGCAGCGGAATAAACAAAAGAAGCTAGACTACACAATGTTCTAAAAGAATGTCCTAGTCTAGTACAAAAGGAAAGGAGGTCGCTCTATGCGTCCACTTCAGGATCCACACTCCCGTCCCGTGGAGTCTCCTAAGTAGCGGGCTCCTCAACCCTTACGTCCTCCTCCTCAAGCAGGTAATCTGAAAAATGTTAGCGTTAGGGGGTGAGCACGAAGCTCTGTAGAAACATTCTCCCAAACCCATACAAGGTTTAGAAAAGCATTTAAAACGGTCGGTCTCAATTTTAACATAACATAGACACATAATTTGAAATAAAACAGTGACATTTAAAAAGGATCTCAAGTTTATTTAAAAACATTACTTAAATGAATAAATGAGCACCACATACAAATAATAACAATTAATTGTCATAACTAATTTTCAACAGTTCTTTCGGTAGGTGACATACTTTGTGGTAACCTCCACCCCCCTTTTAGGTCACCTTTGATTCTCAAGCATCCTTACCGGGAATATCTTGAAAATGGATGAGCATCCTTACATGGAACCTCTTACCAATCACTACATTATTTTCCAAGCATCCTTACCGGGAACCTCTTGGGAATGGGTGAACATCCTTACAAGAAACCTCTCACTCATGTGCATCATAAACAACCCAACCAAACATAAAATTCCAACATTTATCTTAATTTACAAACATCTATCCAAAATTTTCAAAATATATCATATAACAATTCCACAACTAACTAAGAAAATATATGAGATCACAATAACATCATTTTTCTACTCAACACAAAGCACTAAGATTTTGAAATCCATAATAAAGAAAGCATTTAGGAAGAAAATACATCACTCTCCAAAAATTAGGGTTTTAAAACTAGAAAGGAGATTTCATGGGTATTAAACCCTACTTTGTTCAAAACATGTAATCCTTACAAAAATCCTAAGAGAGGATGATTCCATAGCATATATATATCTTTGATAGCCAAAACATACATATATAAATACCCTAGTCTCAATGTAAGTGAATGAGAGAAAACCTCGACCTTGAATCCTTAGTTTTGGAGTGAAGAACAAGAATATTTGATCTTGAATCACCCTTGAATCTCTTGTTTTTCCCTTCCTTTCTTCTTCTCTAATGCTCTCTAGGGTTTCAAGAGGTGTGGGGGTGTGAGGGGAGTGAAGGAAATGAGAGCAAATGAGACGAAAATGAGTTTAAAACATAGCAGCCCTGAAAAATACTGTTTACAGGTTGTTTTGGGTTTCTCCAAATTTACGATTTTGCCATTAAAAATCTCCAATTTGATCCATATGACTACCCTAAGGTTTTTCGACGTTCCGGATTCATTTTTAATGTTATTTTAACCTAAAAATATTTATTTTTATAATTTATCTCAACACCCAAGTCAACGTACACCCGAAACACTAAAGTTTTTATTTTACCCATCCGAATCGGCTATTAATGAAGTTTTGCGATGTTTGCAAATAAAAGGCGATAAAGGGTGTTTCTTAAAGTCTTTTATACTTATTTGAAGCCTAAAAGTACTCATTATTTTTATATTTTGATTTAGGATGCAAATGGAGACATTAAATGCAAAACGAAGCTAATTGGACTATTTCGACATCATTTCGTTATCTGAGCATTAATCTCCCATCCAAGCTCCGATTGAGATGATTCAAGATGCTATAGAATGATACGAAAGAACTCTAAAACTTTCATGTTTTGAGTTTTGAGAGATATTGACTGCATCAAGGTCTAAATCGAGCTTGAAGTTGCAGCAGTGCATTGTTCATGGCCTGTCTTCGTCCCTTTTCCATTTCCAATCCATTCCTAAGCCAACCAAATCTATCTCGAACCTCTCCAACACATATTTCTACACCAAACCTATTTAATACAAGTTCTAGGACCTAAAATTTCATATTTTCATTTATTAAAATCAAATTTTAACTATTATTTTCACTAACATTTTAAATCTCTACTTTTTCAATCTACCAAATTCAAACACACATCACTACATATATCCACATTTTTTTTATCACAATTATTTACTATATATCTATATACATATATAAAAGAAAATGCGGGGTGTTACCAGTGCTCTTATGATATGAATGGTTTTAGAATGTAATGTCATCCACGGCGTGTTTTGGGGCGTTACAATATTAAATGGGTAATATATGAATAATATGCGATTTAGATGGAGATATTATAGAAAAGGGGACAAAAGTGTCATATGAAAGGGGGGTGTAGCCATCCTTTAAGTGACAAGTGTGTTTTATTATTAAAAAAAAAATTCAGCCAAAAATGGACATTTGTCGAATGAGGTCACATGCATTGCAAGTATGGTGACGTGAGCTAGAGGAGTTTTGGTTGTAAATTGCCATGAAGCGATGGCCAAAACGCAAAACAAGGTGAAGAGAGAGGGAAAAAATTCATGAGATCTTGAGGTTAAAAATTGAACAATGATTTTACTTCAAATTGTTATCAAATTCTAATATTTTGTTCAGGGTATTTTGAATTTCATATGTATCGAAGTCATTTGAGGTTCGAGATAATGTACACTATACAGAGTCTTTTAAATTTCTTTGTAAAGAGTGTCCTTTGATTGATATATGTACAAAGTTATTGTAATAATATATGTGAAATTTGGGAATTTTGGATTTTACTTGGGATTGGAGAAATTGGTTAGGTATTGTATCTCTTGTGGATGTTTGAAAGACCATGGGTGGTCGTTGACCGGGTACTTGGGATTGAATTTCTCCTACCACTCGTAGTGGGGTTGGTGCTTTGCGAGGATTAAACCACTATTCGCTCACGGGTATCAAGGCTGAGAGTTAATAAACTATTCTTGAGTTAGATTCGTCACTGCAAATGCATTGATATACGCCCTTCCTAAAGTTGGATATCCTTGCAAAGATTGGATGCGTGTGTGCGGGCCAGGATGTTCTCGATGTGTTTATTCATGCGAAGTCATATATCATACATCAGATACAAGTTGTGGTTTAATATACATTGTGAGCTATTGTTTATTGCGCAAATGGTTGGTTATGGTTTATTGTGAAAATGAGTTTATGGTGGAATTAGTTTATTATGAAATTGATTATTGTGGAAATGATAACTTGTTGGAATTGTTATTTTTGGAAATTGGTTTAACTTTTTCATTTAATTATTGTTATTGTGTAAACTTGAGATCCATTGAAATATCTCTGTTTTCCTTCAAAAGCTATATATGATATTTGTGAAATGAGACTGACCGTTTTATATACTTTTGAAATCTTGTTCGAGTTTGAGAGGATTTTCCTACAGAGCTTAGTGGTTACCCCCTACAAATAACATTCTTTTCAAATTATGGTCTAAAGGAGGAGCTCGAAGTTGATGAGCCGATACATTGGGAAGTTCCAATAGATGGGCACGTGGATCCCGAGGTAGACGTTTAGAGCTACATTTTCTTATAATCCAGACTAGAAAATTCATTTTGGGACAATGTGAAGTCTAATATTTTTGTTATTCCACTGCAAGATAATAGTTGATTTTTGAGATGTAATTGCCATAGTTGGGCATATTCTTTTGAACATGTTGTATATACTGTGGATGATGAATGAAATTCTCTTTAGTTATGAAGTTCATTTAGTTGCTCTCATCATGTGAATGGTTTTAGATAGTAATGTCGTTCAAGGAAGATTTTGGGGTATTATAGTATATTTCCTTGCTTTTAATATTTTTCATAATTATCTCAAAGGGGAGGACCAGAGTTGAAATATGAGAGAATTGCAACTTTATAATTTTGTGGTGATATATAATTTGAACAGATTATTTTGTATATTATGAAGAGAATTTTTTATCGAGATAATTAGAGCTTTGACCCATGTACATTTGGAGATATATTTATGATCGTGGTATTGTGGTCGATTGATTTATCAAGTAATGCGTCTCGAAAATGGCGTGTTTCAAGTAACGTGTTTGTTTAGTCGAGTGGTATTATTAGTTTCGATTATTGATAATCCTTTTTTTTCCTTGTGCCTTTTTTCTACACCATTTTATATGTTGCCACTTTTTGTTTTTGAATTATAAGTTTAAACAGAGTTTGATTTTAGATGTAGAGAGATATATACTGAGATAATGCTAAATTTGATTGTATACTTAGAGGGTTGTATTGAGAGACAACTTCATTTAAGGTGACTGAATGTTTTTATAAATCTCATTTCAAACTAATGTCATTCTTTTCTTTCTTCATGAGCGTCTTTATATATTTTTTGAATTTTCATGTTAAAAAGATATAACATGTATAATTTCGTTGTTATTGCAATAGATTTTTTTATAGCTTCAATTGATAATTTTGGATTTAATATTACTACTATGTTGCTGCAATTATTGATAAAATGGTTATACTGAAGCATGAATGCGACGTGATTGTGACACCCCAAATTCATGGGGTCCGTTAATTTTCCATCAACCCACGGAATGCCCGTGGATACCGTATAACTCGATATCGTATCGTTGTGTCCCATTTACCGGGATCCATAATTTAACGAAATCCGGGCAGAATCTCCTTTGTACAGGAAGCTCTACCCCAAAACACAATCTGTGCAATCAACATTTACTTGACCACACCGAGTCCAATCATCATATTTATGTCAAAATATGCAAGGTTATATTAAAACAGTCCATATATACTCTATTACAATTCTTTTACACATTACATGCTAAAATTTAATTACAAATCTACTTTTAAAAAAAAAAATGGATTGGAAGCCACAAGTCGGCTTTTCTTCAACCATGTGACTCTGATTGTGAGCCGTCCATTGGTGCATGACCCACACCTGAAATGTTTCCCGTATAGGGTGAGCCAATGCCCAGTAGAATAATCCCTACAGAGGCTACTCATCACCTAAAATGCATATGCAATGTATAAATGCAACATTTCACAACAAGTATTCCCTCCAACAATAACATATAATACAATGTTGGAAAATCATGATGCCATGTCAAGTAATGAGATGAAACTTACCCATGCATGCTATCCCGAGCCCACACCGACTCCCACAACACAATGCGACACTTACGTGTAAAACAAACGTTTTTGATGAAACACATCCAAAAATCATTTTGAAATCAACCATATGTCATAAAGCTAATTCATTCTTGGATGTTTCCCATCAAATGAATAATTTATATTTCAAAATCATGTGCCTTTATGAGGTATCGGATTCAGGAATCGCACCTCCGGCTCCATACGCCGTTACACTTTTCTGGAATTTCACCGCCGGTAAGTGTATGAACCAAGTGGTCGGGTTTTTCACCCGAGGGAGTGTCTAGCCCTACTTGCTATACCCGACACAAGTTTTCTTATGCATGTCACCGTGCGACTCCGTAGGACGTTCCATCCCACTTTCCCGAGCCTACCATCAAGTACCAATGTTGGTGTTGATCACCCCATGCAACCCTACACCCACACTCATGCATGTAGCCCATGAATGTGATGTTAATTCCATGTCCATATTGCAATGTATGCCAAATGACAATTTTTAAATATCATTGTATACCATGACAATTAATATCATTTGCATATAATCACATAACCATTTCAAGTTCAATATATCCAAGAGCATATATCAACACTCCATCAACATGATAACACATAATACATGCTAATATTACATTTAATTCACAAGTCATAATATAAAACACAAAGCATGCCCACATGATCCCAATTTTCAAGGGATTACATAAATACTTCCATATATCAAAATCAAGCCAAGATTTTATATGGATCATTCAAACAAAATAAAAATCAGAATATATGATTTTTATATAACCAATTATCTAAACATTCAAGAAATCACAAACTAGCACTTTCTAACTACCAATTCACACTAGAATTGATCCTACCCATTTCCATAGCACCAATCATAATGGAAAAATATTAGAAATACCCAAAACAGCCCACATGAACCCTATGGACACCTTAGGTTAGAAATAGGTCCGAGTAGGAGGAACCCTACCTCTTGAAGCGTAAAGAATTTGTAGGAAGCCTCAAGAACAAGATTGAAGTCCAAAGCTTAGATTTCTCCAAAATCATCCCTTTGAATCTTCGGTGAAAATCTTTGTTTTTGGTACCCACGCGTAGATCTCGTCGCGTAGATCGACTTTAATTCTTGGCCCGACGAATTCCGACCGACGGAACTCCGAGAATCGGCGAAAGAAAGCTTGAAGAATTATATTTTTTTCTTCTTTGGTCTTGCGTCTGATCCAGCCTGCCAAATGAAGAGCAAATATCCTTTGTCCGGGTCCGTTTTCATCCCGAAACGATTAAATTTCGTATCGATTTAAGCTCAAAATATTTTATATGAAATTTATTTAAAATATTTTTCAAATTTTTATAAAAATTTTGTTTTTAGGGGTCATCGAACACTCGTCACCTCGAAAAACGTAAAAAATCTTACTATCTCAGAATTCGACGAAATTTGTCTGGGTAACTAGATTTCGTGAGACGAATCCAACGGTGAGGTCCGTTTCATCATCCGAGGTCTATAAAAATACCAGTTTTTTTTTAACCCACACTATAATGGCAAATTACCATTTTGCCATTTTTTTTCAGAAAAAGTTAAAATTTTTCCCGGGTTTCACATTCTTCCTCCCTTAAAAGAATTTCGTCCCCGAAATTCACATACACATGCACATACAATCACATGCATATACAACAGTCAATTAATGCTAAATGACCAGAAGAATGTACCTCCATCCTCGAACAAGAAAGGATAACTAGTACGGACAGTGTCCTCGCGCTCCCATGTCGCCTCCTCTACTCCTCGATGCTGCCACAGCACCTTCACTAGCCGCACGGTCTTGCCTCGCAAAACCTGTTCCCGGCTATCCATGATGCGCACCGGTCCCTCCTCGAAAGTCCCATCAGCATCAACAACAAGCTCTCCCCAATCCACCACATGAGTCGGATGTGGGGTGTACTTTCGAAGCATAGAGACATGGAATACTGCATGAACACTCGATAGATTTGGTGGTAATGCCAACCGGTAAGCAACTGTACCCACTCTCTCAAGTACCTCGAAGGGCCCGATGTATCTCGGTGACAGCTTCCCCGCTTACCAAACCGGACCACTCCTCTCTTAGGCATAACCTTCAAGAAGACATGATCTCCCACCTCAAACTCTAGAGGTCGCCGCCGTCTATCAGCATAACTCTTTTGCCGGCTTTGAGCCGTGAGAAGACGCTTCCGAATCAAGTCCACCTTCTCCGAGGTGTCTCTGATCAATTCCGGACCCGTAGAAGACCTCTCTCCTACCTTCGTCCAACAAACCGGGGAACGACATGGCCTCCCATATAGTGCCTCATAGGGTGCCATCTCTATGCTCGCCTGGTAACTGTTATTGTATGCAAACTCCACCAAGGATAAGTGATCTTCCCAGCTACCCTTAAGATCTAGGACGCATGCCCGTAGCATGTCCTCTAAAGTCTGGATAGTCCTCTCAGACTGACCGTCTGTCTGGGGATGAAAAGCAGTGCTCATCATTAATTGTGTCCCCATGGCTCGCTGAAAACTCTCCCAAAAATGAGCCGTAAACCTGGGATCCCGGTCCGATACAATAGATACAGGTACTCCATGTAGACGGACAATCTCCCGTATATACAACCTGCAGAATTCCTCCAATGTGAAGGTCATCCGCACAGCCAAAAAGTGTGCCGACTTAGTAAGCCGGTCTACTATCACCCACACCGCGTCATGACCCCGCGATGTCCGTGGCAAATGGGTCACAAAATCCATCGTGATATGCTCCCACTTCCACTCAGCTACCTCCAAAGGCTGGAGTAATCCCGCTGGTCTCTGGTGTTCAGCCTTAACCTGCTGACACGTGAGACATCGACTGACAAAATCGCCAACCTGCCTCTTCATTCCACTCCAGTAATACTGGCGACAAAGATCATGATACATCTTCGTGCCCCCTGGATGAACTGCAAAACGGGAGCAATGAAACTCCCTAAGGATCTCCTCCCTCAGATCTGCCAATTGAGGAACCACAACCCTTCCTCGATATCGAAGACTACCATCTGAGTGAGTAGCCCAGCCCTCGTCACCCATACCTGCCTGTACACGGTCCCGGATGGACAATAGCTCTGTGTCCTGACTCTGGGACTCAATCACCCTGCTCAGTAGAGACGGTGTAGTCACCAAACTCCCCAAAGTACCCTGAGCCTGACCCATATAACATAGCCCGAACTGTCCCACAGTCTCGAGCATCTGCCACTCCCGGGAAGCTACACTAGCCAAAACTCTCCGTGACCTTCGGCTAAGTGCATCAGCCACCACGTTTGCCTTACCAGGATGGTAATGCAAAGTGAAGTCATAGTCCTCTAAATACTCCATCCACCGGCGTTGCCTCATGTTGAGGTCCCGCTGTGTGAAAATATACTTCAAACTCTTGTGGTCCGAAAATACTTCAAACTGCTCACCATACAGGTAGTGACGCCAAGCCTTCAAGGCAAAGACAATGGCTGCTAACTCCATGTCATGTGTGGGGTAATTCTGCTCGTGATTCTTTAGCTGTCGAGAACCATAAGCTACTACCCTCCCAGACTGCATCAAAACACATCCCAGCCCGTCCTTCGAGGCATCACAATAGACCGTGTACCTCTGTCCTCGTTCTGGAACTATCAGAATAGGAGCTGAAGTAAGCCTCTTCTTCAACTCTTGGAATGCATTCTCACAAGAATCATTCCACACAAACTTGACATCTTTCCGGGTCAACTTCGTCATAGGTGCAGCCAATCGAGAGAAATCCTCAATAAACCGCCGGTAATACCCCGCCAATCCCAAGAAACTACGTATCTCGAAGACTGACTTCGGTCTCTCCCAATTCATAACTGCCTCAACCTTCTCCGGGTCCACGGATACACCCGAAGCCGACACCACGTGTCCCAGAAATTTCACCTCAGTAAGCCAGAATTCACACTTGCTGAACTTGGCATATAACTGATAATCTCTCAATGTCTGGAGAACAATTCTCAAGTGACTCTCATGCTCCTCCTCAGACTTGGAGTAGATCAAGATGTCATCAACAAAAACCACAACAAATTGATCTAAATAGGGTTGGAACACCCTGTGCATGAGGTCCATGAATGCCGCTGGAGCATTGGTCAATCCAAATGGCATCACTGTGAACTCGAAATGCCCATACCGCGTTCTAAACGCCGTCTTAGGAATATCTTCCTCCCTAACCCTCAACTGATGGTAACCGGTTCGAAGATCTATCTTGGAATAGACCCGTGCCCCCCTCAGCTGATCAAACAAGTCATCAATCCTCGGCAAAGGGTACCTATTCTTGATAGTGACCCTATTCAACTTTCGGTAATCAATACACAACCGAAGAGTCTTATCTTTCTTCTTAGCAAACAGAACCGGAGCGCCCCAAGGTGAAGTGCTCGGTCTAATAAACCCCTTGTCCAACAATTCTTGCAATTGTACCTTGAGTTCTTGCAACTCAGTAGGCGCCATCCTGTGTGGTGTCATAGAGATGGGAGATGTATCGGGATGCAACTCTATAGTGAAGTCCACATCCCTATGTGGAGGTAATCCCGGTAGTTCATCCGGAAAAATATCCTCATAATCACACACAACCCGAGGTAGACTTAACTCCTGCCTCGCCTCGTCTTCAAGGGTCAGGCTTGCTAGCCAACCCATCAGCTGCCCGTGCCATCTGGAGTCGTATACTGCTTGGGGTAAAGCATCGTGCTTATCCCCTTGAAACATGAAACAAACCCCATCCGGTGTGTAAGCAGTGATTCGCTTTCGATCACAATCAATGACGACTCGGTGTGCCGCCAACCAATCCATCCCAAGGATCACATCGAACTCCGACATGTCCATGACCCGAAGGTCCATAGTGAGTAGAATCCCTGAGATCTCCAACTCACACCCCCGACATATCTGATCAACCCTCACCCTAGCACCTAGGGGAGAACTCACATGCAATGGCTCTTTCAAGGTCTCAACCTCTAAGCCCAAGTCATCCACACAAGATGCAGCAATAAATGAATGAGATGCACCAGAATCAAATAACACTCTAGCCCATAAGCGGAAAAGTAGAAATGTACCCTGTATCACCGACGAATCTGCCGGCCCAGTCTGTGGCATCATGGCGTAGACACGCCCCGGAGTCCCTGAAGTCCCGGCTTGTGAGCCCTGGCCTCTTCCTCGACCATTCCTTGGCCCATCTGGCCAGCTTGCGGTGTCCCTACACGAGAAATAGTAGGGCCTTGTGCTGCACCCTGAAACTGGTACTGGCTGCCCTGACCCGTAGTAGGGTAGTGAGGAGCATATTGCGTCTGTGGTTGCCCCACTGAAGTCTGAGATTGCGACGACCCATGACCCTGGGATCCCTGCCTCTGAGGACAATCCCTCTTCATGTGACCCGGTTGGTGGCAATGATAGCAAGTCCTCTGGCCAACCTGGTAGGAAGGTCTCTGATTTCTCCCACCTTGGGAGGATTGACTTTGGCCTTGGCCTTGATAACTGTGGCCCTGTACCTAAATCCTTGTGGAGTAGAAGTCATTTGCTTCTTCCTCGAGCTAGAAGAAGAGGATTGACCTTCCTTCTTCTTGTCTTTTGCACTAGACTCCCGGATGCTCCTTGCGTCATCCACCTCTCTCTCAATGGCCAAACTGTGGTGACCATCAAGTCGAAGTCTTGTAGTAGAAGACCGACGATTTTACCCCAGATGGATAACTTCAGCCCATCCTCAAATTTTCTAACCTTGGCCATATCTGTGGCCACATATTGGTCAGCGAAACGTGCTAACTCAGTGAATTTAGCCGCGTATTCCATCACTGACATCGTTCCTTGCCTCAGATCTAGGAACTCCCGGGCCTTTGCATGCCTCGCGGTCGCCGGGAAGTATTTCCCCATGAAAAGTTCCTAGAACTCTACCCATGTCATGGCCTCCAAGTTCTTGGAGTCTTTCACCCAATCCCACCATACTTGGGATTCCCCCTCCAACTGGAATGTAGCTAGAGTTATCCTGGTGGCGTCAGAGGTGATCTCTATTGCCCTCAAGATCTTGTCAACTTGCTGGAACCAATGATCAGCTACCATCGGGTTCACCCTTCCCATAAAGATCGGCGGTTGATGTGCCTTGAACTTCTGGAGATGACTAGAGCCTTCTTGGCCCCCACTTGTACCCGTCTGTGCAATAGTAACGGCCGTAGCACTAGCTTGTGCAATGGTAGCCGCCGCTGCACCAATAGCCTCCATGAAGGCTTGTTGGTCAAAGGCCGGTGGTGGTTGGTTGTTGTTCCGCCTACCACCTCTGCCTCGGTCGCGTCCTCTTTCCCTTCCTCTATTTTCCATCTACACACATGTCAAATAGAAATAAAGCATTTACTTAGTATCCCAAGATAGAAGTCAAGTATTTAAACTTGGAGATTTTCCTCCTTGTTTCACTAGTAGTGCGTGTGCCACCTACTAGTAGACATTTACACATAAAACTATACCATTCATTCCTTTTTTTTTTTGAACCCAAGGTTATGTTTTCTAACCCTAGCGTTTTTTTTTTCATGTGCCTTTTACCATGCATATTATTCACATAATCACTTAGCAAATAATCATGTTTCACATAACACGTTGCACAAAACATGTAACAATTTAAGCACATAAGATGAGATGCACAATGCATGCAATGGTCTAGTCCCAATGCCCAACAAGCCTTAGGTAAATCGTATAACCTAGGCTCTGATACCAAGCTGTGACACCCCAAATTCATGGGGTCCGTTAATTTCCCATCAACCCACGGAATGTCCGTAGATACCGTATAACTCGATATCGTACCGTTGTGTCCCATTTATCAGGATCCATAATTTAACGAAATCCGGGCAGAATCTCCTTTGTACAAGAAGCTCTACCCCAAAATACAATCTGTGCAATCAACATTTACATGACCCATCCGAGGTCCAATATAATACCATAACCACACAGGGTCTATTTTATACATAAAACTTGACCACACCGGGTCCAATCATCATATTTATATCAAAATATGCAAGGTTATATTAAAACAGTCCATATATACTCTATTACAATTCTTTTACACATTACATGCTAAAATTTAATTACAAATCTACTTTTAAAAAAAAAAATGGATTGGAAGCCACAAGTCGGCTTTTCTTCAACCATGTGACCCTGATTGTGAGCCGTCCATTGGTGCATGACCCACACCTGAAATGTTTCCCGTATAGGGTGAGCCAATGCCCAGTAGAATAATCCCTACAGAGGCTACTCATCACCTAAAATGCATATGCAATGTATAAATGCAACATTTCACAACAAGTATTCCCTCCAACAATAACATATAATACAATGTTGGAAAATCATGATGCCATGTCAAGTAATGAGATGAAACTTACCCATGCATGCTATCCTGAGCCCACACCGACTCCCACAACACAATGCGACACTTACGTGTAAAACAAACGTTTTTGATGAAACACATCCAAAATCATTTTGAAATCAACCATATGTCATAAAACTAATTCATTCTTGGATGTTTCCCATCAAATGAATAATTTATATTTCAAAATCATGTGCCTTTATGGGGTATCGGATTCAGGAATCGCACCTCCGGCTCCATACGCCGTTACACTTTTCTGGAATTTCACCGCCGGTAAGTGTATGAACCAAGTGGTCGGGTTTTTCACCCGAGGTAGTGTCTAGCCCTACTTGCTATACCCGACACAAGTTTTCTTATGCATGTCACCGTGCGACTCCGTAGGACGTTCCATCCCACTTTCCCGAGCCTACCATCAAGTACCAATGTTGGTGTTGATCACCCCATGCAACCCTACACCCACACTCATGCATGTAGCCCATGAATGTGATGTTAATTCCATGTCCATATTGCAATGCATGCCAAATGACAATTTTTAAATATCATTGTATACCATGACAATTAATATCATTTGCATATAATCACATAACCATTTCAAGTTCAATATATCCAAGAGCATATATCAACACTCCATCAACATGATAACACATAATACATGCTAATATTACATTTAATTCACAAGGCATAATATAAAACACAAAGCATGCCCACATGATCCCAATTTTCAAGGGATTACATAAATACTTCCATATATCAAAATCAAGCCAAGATTTTATATGGATCATTCAAACAAAATAAAAATCAGAATATATGATTTTTATATAACCAATTATCTAAACATTCAAGAAATCACAAACTAGCACTTTCTAACTACCAATTCACACTAGAATTGATCCTACCCATTTCCATAGCACCAATCATAATGGAAAAATATTAGAAATACCCAAAACAGCCCACATGAACCCTATGGACACCTTAGGTTAGAAATAGGTCCGAGTAGGAGGAACCCTACCTCTTGAAGCGTAAATAATTTGTAGGAAGCCTCAAGAACAAGATTGAAGTCCAAAGCTTAGATTTTTCCAAAATCCTCCCTTTGAATCTTCGGTGAAAATCTTTGTTTTTGGTACCCACGCGTAGCTCTCGTCGCGTAGATCGACTTTAATTCTTGGACCGACGAATTCCGACCGACGGAACTCCGAGAATCGGCGAAAGAAAGCTTGAAGAATTATATTTTTTTCTTCTTTGCTCTTGCGTCTGATCCAGCCTGCCAAATGAAGAGCAAATATCTGATTTTTCAGATATTTGCCCACTTTTATACTTTCTAAACACTTGACCCTCATCGCGCCAAGTGTCGTCCTTTGCCCGGGTCCGTTTTCATCCCGAAACGATTAAATTTCGTACCGATTTAAGCTCAAAATAATTTATATGAAATTTATTTAAAATATTTTTCAAATTTTTATAAAAATTTTGTTTTTAGGGGTCATCGAACACCCGTCACCTCGAAAAACGTGAAAAATCTAACTATCTCAGAATTCGACGAAATTTATCTGGGTAACTAGATTTCGTAAGACGAATCCAACGGTGAGGTCCGTTTCATCATCCGAGGTCTATAAAAATACCAATTTTTTTTAACCCACACTATAATGGCAAATTACCAGTTTGCCATTTTTTTTCAAAAAAAGTTAAAATTTTTCCCGGGTTTCACATTCTTCCTCCCTTAAAAGAATTTCGTCCCCGAAATTCACATACACATGTACATACAATCACATGCATATACAATAGTCAATTAATGCTAAATGACCAGAAGAATGTACCTCCATCCTCGAACAAGAAAGGATAACTAGTACGGACAGTGTCCTCGCACTCCCATGTGGCTTCCTCTACTCCTCGATGCTGCCACAGTACCTTCACTAGCCGCATGGTCTTGCCTCGCAAAACCTGTTCCCGGCTATCCATGATGCGCACCGATCCCTCCTCGAAAGTCCCATCAGCATCAACAACAAGCTCTCCCCAATCCACCACATGAGTCGGATGTGGGGTGTACTTCCGAAGCATAGAGACATGGAATACTGCATGAACACTCGATAGATTTGGTGGTAATGCCAACCGGTAAGCAACTGTACCCACTCTCTTAAGTACCTTGAAGGGCCCGATGTATCTCGGTGACAACTTTTCCCGCTTACCAAACCGGACCACTCCTCTCTTAGGCATAACCTTCAAGAAGACATGATCTCCCACCTCAAACTCTAGAGGTCGCCGCCGTCTATCAGCATAACTCTTTTGCCGGCTTTGAGCCGTGAGAAGACGCTTTCGAATCAAGTCCACCTTCTCCGAGGTGTCTCTGATCAATTCCGGATCCGTAGAAGACTTCTCTTCTACCTCCGTCCAACAAACCGGGGAACGACATGGCCTCTCATATAGTGCCTCATAGGGTGCCATCTCTATGCTCGCCTGGTAACTGTTATTGTATGCAAACTCCACCAAGGATAAGTGATCTTCTCAGCTACCCTTAAGATCTAGAACGCATGCCCGTAGCATGTCCTCTAAAGTCTGGATAGTCCTCTCAGACTGACCGTCTGTCTGGGGATGAAAAGTAGTGTTCATCATTAATTGTGTCCCCATGGCTCGTTGAAAACTCTCCCAAAAATGAGCCGTAAACCTGGGATCCCGGTTCGATACAATAGATACAGGTACTCCATGTAGACGGACAATCTCCCGTATATACAACCTGCAGATTTCCTCCAATGTGAAGGTCATCCGCACAACCAAAAAGTGTGCCGACTTAGTAAGCCGGTCTACTATCACCCACACCGCGTCATGACCCCGCGATGTCCGTGGCAAATGGGTCACAAAATCCATCGTGATATGCTCCCACTTCCACTCAGCTACCTCCAAAGGCTGGAGTAATCCCGCTGGTCTCTGGTGTTCAGCCTTAACCTGCTGACACGTGAGACATCGACTGAAAAAATTGCCAACCTGCCTCTTCATTCCACTCCAGTAATATTGGCGACAAAGATCATGATACATCTTCGTGCCCTCTGGATGAACTGCAAAACGGGAGCAATGAAACTCCCTAAGGATCTCCTCCCTCAGATCTGCCAATCGAGGAACCACAACCCTTCCTCGATATCGAAGACTACCATCTGAGTGAGTAGCCCAGCCCTCGTCACCCACACCTGCCTGTACACGATCCCGGATGGACAATAGCTCTGATGTATTGGTCTTCTGAGGAAACTCAAACTCTCTCAAAGAAGTTCCACCAGACCTTAACAGGAAAATGCGCATATGGTTAACCATCAGTTGGTGTTATCAGGGAATTCATCACTACCAGATGGCTCCTCAAAGGCAACTTCACTGTCGGGGTCTTGGATCCAAGACACGCATTGATTACAATGAGGATTACGTCAAGACATGGTTAAAGGATGCTGTGACACCCCAAAATCTGGGGGTCCGTTGATTCCCCATCAACCCGTGGATACCGAGTAATTTGATATCACGCCATTATGCGCCATTTACTGGAAACCATAATTTTTTATAAAATTCGGGCAGAGTCTCCTTTGTACAGGAAACTCTACCAAAAACTCAACCTGTGCAATCATATAATAACAAGACCCATCCGAGGTCCAATATTCAACAATGACCACACCGGGTCCAATTATCCATATTTATATTAACACATGCAAAGTTAGTTTAACAATAGTCTATATAAGTTCTATTACAATTATTTGCAAAATATTACATGTCCAAAACATTATTTCCACAAATGTTTTACATTATCACAAAATAAAGCCACATTCGGTTTTCTTCAAACATGAGGGTCCAAATTGGAGCCATCTACCGATGTATCTCTCCCACCTGAAATGTTTTGCAGTATAAGGTGAGCTAACGCCCAGTAGAATAATCCCTCTAGAGGCTACTCTCCACCTTAGATGCATATGTGGTGCATATAAGCAACAAACAACATTTAACAATCATTCCATACAAGAATATGCATTAAATGTGGAATGTAATCATGTCATGCCATGAAATGAGATGATACTCGCTCATACACTTAAACCCAAGTCATCATCGACTCCCACGACACAATGCAATGCCAAGGTATACTGAATCCGTCAATTGACGAAAAAATTCACCAAATGATCGTTTGAAATAAAAGTTGTTTTATTATAAAACCAAATCATTAATGGGTGTTACTCATTATATGAGTACTTTATAAATCAAAATCTTGTGTCTTGTTGGGCAACGGATTTTGGATTTTATACCGCCGGTTCCATACACCATACTACACTTTTTTGGAATTTCACTACAGGGGAATGTATAACCAAGTCGCCGAGTCTTGCACCCGAGGGGGGAATCTACCCCTTCTTGCTATACCCGACAGAAGTTTTTCTTTCATGCAACCATGTGACTCATTCAGATTTTCAACCCAACTTTTTTGAGTCTACCCATTAATCACCAAGAATGGTGTTTAATTAACAATGCATACACACATCCACACTCATGACTCATGCCCATGAATGTGATGCCAATTCCTTGTTCATATTGCAATGCATGCCAAAGGAACAATTTTTACATATCAATGTCTACCATGACGATTTATATCATATGCTAATAATCCCCATAATTTCATCACGATGTCAAAACATCAACTAGCATGTGTCAACATTTATATTCAACACAATTGACAAGCATGTTATCACATAATCTATGTCAAAAACACACTTAATTTAAAAGACAAAATATAGCACATATTTCAGCCCACAAGAAAATCAGCCCATAGTGGCCCAAAATTTAGCCACTAAACCGCCCCAAATAGGCCCTAAAATAGCCCCAAAATAGGCCTTAAAACAGCCCCTAATTAGTGCACAAAACAACCCCAATTTCAGCACCAAAATAGTCCGTAATTCAGCCCCTTAACAGTCCAAAATTCAGCCCCTTAACAGTCTATTTGGACAGCCCACATATAAACCATTTTCAGCCACTAAAAGCCCACTTAAGGTAAGAATAAAACCAAGGTAGGAGCGAACCCTACCTCTTGTAGCGTGTAAGAAGTGGTAGAACTTCTAAAAAACACCAAAACAAGCCCAAGAACCTTTGATTCCTCCAAAGTCTTTTCTTTGCACCTTCGGTGAAATCTACTTTTCTTGGTACGTACACGTAACTCTCGTCGAGGAGATGAACTTTGATTCTTGACTCGACGAATTCCGACCGACGAAACTCCGAGAATCTTGGATTGAAGCTTGAAGAACTTACTTGTTTTTCTCTCTTTTCATTCTCTTCTCTCTATGGCCGGCCAAGGGTCAAGAACATGAGATATTTTTTCCAAAATATTTAAGTCAAGTAGGTATTTATAGTCCTGAATGTGTGGTCCACATCGCACCGCATATTTCAGACTTCCGGGTCCGTTTTTCGTTCCGAAACGATTTGTTATACCTCAGATTTAGTTAAAATTAATTTTATTGGAACTTTAAATTGATTTTAAGAAAAAAATTTAAAAATTTATTTTTGGGGACCTTTAAAATGTCATTTGCCTCGTAGTTGCCTTGAACAACGTGCAAAAATTCGTCTATCTCGAAATTTGATGAAATTTGACACGGTGATTAGATTTTGCGATACGAATCCAACGGCAAACTCCGTTTCCTCAACCGAGGTCTAGAACATGAGTATTTTAAATACGCATTAGGATGACAAATTAACATTTTACCCTTTCTAAGAAAAAGTTCAAATTTTCCCGAATTTCACAGATGCAACATACATCGAGGGCTTCTTGTTCAGGTTCTTCAAGTGGTTTCCGGAGTTCCTGCCTGGGATTGAACCATCAGTGGTTCCTATTTGGATTTCTCTCCCAGGTTTGCCAATTCACCTCTTTGATAAGGAGAGCCTTCGGGACATTTTGAGTCCCATCGGGAGAATCCTTGTAATTGACTCACCCACCCTCCTATTATCTAGGCCAGGTGTGGCTAGCGTATGTGTCGAAGTTAATTTATTAGCTGATAACCCATCTCGTCTTTGGCTGGATTTTGGCGGAACAAGTGGGCATTGGCAAAAGATTAATTATGAAAAATTGGTGAAGTATTGTGCTGGGTGTTTGAAAGAAGGCCATGGGATGCTCGAGTGTCGTAAAGGCAAAAGGGAAGAGGAAAACAAAGTGGACAAACAGACATACAACCCTAAGGAGGAAAGAAAGCAGAAAGCTGGCATCTCGAAAAAAGATGAGGACCTTAAGGGGAAAGATAAGGCATGGCAGAAAGTCACAAAAAAGTGAATTCCAAAGTAACCGTGAAAGAGGGTCACCAAGCACCACAATTTCTAGAATCCTATAAATTTAGATGTAGGAGGAGAGGAGGATGCCAATAAATTTAATGTGTTAAGAGGAGAGCATTCGGGCAAGGATGTCGCAGAGGAGGGAAAAGATGAAATGGAAAATCATAACGGGGATTCATTTACTTAAAAAAGCACTGTTGTAAGTTCTGAGGCAAAAAACAAGGAGGATTTGGTTACTCTAACACCGGATAAGGAGAGGTTACAGGGCGCAGAAAAGGAGAAAGAAATGTCATTAATGGAGGTATCTCCAGAAAGAGGTGAAAAGGGTATACAGAACGGTATGGATAATGCTCTATTTTCTCAACCTCAGGCGGAAGGGTCTAAAGAGGTGCAACAGATGGCAGGTACAGTAATGTGCTCGTTAAATAAACAATCTCATTCACCTACATCATCTTCTTTCTTTATGGATCATCTGTATGAGCTAAGAGGCAGACAAAATTACACCGTGGATGACGAAAGTGGACTCAGGAGGGATAAAGAACCACCAGACAGGGGCTTTTACTCTGATCAAGAAAGCTAAAAAAATTGGGCTGATTCAAGTGAAGATGCCACTGTAAATGAAGATCAAGGAATTATCTTGCTAAACCAAACAACAGTGAACTACTCCGACTGCAGTACTGGGCATAGTCCCAGAGGTAATGATGAAACAAATTCTTTATGATGAATTTCCTAATGTGGAATGTAAGGGGTGCTGGAAAAGAGAGCCTAAGAAGCAAATTAAAGAAATTAATTGTAATGAATAAGGTGATGTAAGGGGTGCTGGAAAAGAGAGTCTAAGAAGCAAATTAAAGAAATTAATTGTAATGAATAAGGTGAGTCTTCTCGCTGTTATTGAACCAAAAATGTCCCATACCAAACTAAGGAATTTTGGTCTTGCTGTTGGGTTAAATTCTTTTATGGCAAACACAAAGGCAGAGAAAAATATGTGGCTTTTATGGAATGATAACTTGGAAGTTAAGAGCATGCTGCACTTTGAACAAGCTATGACCGTGTCAGTCTCCTACCAGGGAGCTGATCCAGTGTTAGTTACGGTGGTGTATGGTTGTTGTGACTTACTTGTTAAGGAGGCCCTTGTGGGGACACTTATAGGTTATTTCTACATCCTTTGCTATGCCCTGGTTGGTGATGGGGGATTTTAACATTGTGATGAGGTCAAATGAAAGAATGGGGGGGGGGGGTGCCTCTCCATCTGTGTTGGCAATGGATGAATTTGGGGACTGTATTCAATCGGAGGGGCTAATTCGAGAATGTGGCAACGGCTGGACAGAATGTTTGCTAACGCTGAGAACTTCTTCCTCAAACTAAAAATGCTAAAGTTTAATATCAAAAAATGGAACAAGGAGGTGTTTGAGAACATTTTTGAAAAGATTAGTATGCAGGAATTGGCTTTGCGAGAGGCAGAACGTTCTGTGGATGATAACTACTCTGCAAGAAAGAATCTAGAGGAAACACTTAGGTTGGAAGAATTATACTGGAGACAAAAAGCTAACATAAAATGGGCACTACACGGGGAGAGGAATACCAAGTTCTTTCATGCTTTGGCCAAAGGGAAGGCTGTGAGGAACATACTGATGAGGATTAAAGGTGAAGATGGTGAATGGTGTGACTCTGAGGAGGAGATCTCTCAACAGGCCACAACCTTTTTTGCTAAACTGTACATGTCAGAGGACCATGGGCTTGATGAAGAGCTATTTGGGGTTATTCCTAAACTTGTTGGACCAGCGGATAACGAGATCTTGACTATGACTGCTACCTTAACCGAAGTGAAACATGTTGTCTTTTCTATGTCTGTGGAAAGCGTCCCTGGCGCTGACGGTTTTTCTGGTAGATTCTTTCAAGTAGCATGAGATATTGTTAAAAGCGACCTTTTGGAGGCGGTTAATTTTTTCTTGAGTGGGGGAGTGATTCCAAGATCTGTTAACTCCACACTCCTTGTGTTTGATTTCAAAAGTGATGAAGCCTTGCTCTTTCACAGACTTTAGGCCCATAAGCCTATGCAATTTTTTGTACAAAGTCTTCACGAAGGTCCTATCCAATAGACTTGTGGCTCTCATTCCGTCTCTGATCTCAAATGCAAAGCACGGTTTTGTCAAAGAGAGAGGGATTGGGGATTGTATTTCTTTAGCACAGTTAATGGTGGGCGAGCTTGATAGAAAAGTCGAAGCAGGCAACGTGATTCTTAAATTGGACATGATGAAGGCATATGACCGCATTGGTGTGGGACTTTTTGGAAAGAACTTTGGGCTGTTTTGTTTTTCAAACTTATTTGTTTCCATCATTGGTAACTTCCTAAGAACCAATTCTTCTCGGTCTGCTTGAATGGGAAAAGATTTGGCAATTTTCCTTCGTCTAGAGGGTTGAGACAAGGTGGCCCAATCTCACCTGCTCTCTTTATTTTGGCCAAGGAAGTGTTAAGCAGGGGCTTGATGAAGCTGTATGGTGAAGGCAGAATCAAGGCTTTTCATGCAAGGAGGGGTGCTCTTCTTATTTCTCATCCTCTTTTTGCAGATGACACTCTGTTTTTTCTTAGAGGGAATAAACTATCCAGGGAACAAATGGTGAGATTTTTGGCAAGATAGGAGGAGTGCTCTGGTCAGAGAATAAGCAAGCAGAAAAGTTCCTTAATCTGCTCCTCCAAAATTCCCCTGGTCAGGAGAATGACACTTTCCAAAATTGCACAAATTCCAATTAAACAATGCCCCTTCACCTACCTAGGCTGCCCCATAATTAGAGGAAGATATAAACTCCGGGATTTTGAGGAAGTGGTTCTAAAATTCAAGGCTAAATTGGAAGGGTGGTATGCATGCTTGTTATCAAACATGGGCAGAATTGTATTGGTTCAATCGGTCCTCAGTGCAGTCCCTATTCACTTGCTCTCTTGTCTTAGGGTGCCCAAAGGCATCCTGGTCAAGTTGAAGTCTTTGATGGCCTCCTTTATTTGGTCAGGCAGGATGGGGGAGAGGAAAAGGCATTGAGTTTCAAGATATTTTAGGACCCAAGCAAGAGGGGGGCTTGGAATTCGTAAATTTGAGGACATCCAAACTGCTTTTCGATGGAAGCAGGTATGGGGAATTCTAAAGGGTGACTCTCTTTGGGCGAACATGTTTAGAGCAAAATTCTTAAAAGGCAAACACATGTTATGATGTCTGGGCACTGCAAAAGCTCGTACATTTCGAATGCTGCAACCTTTCTTTTGCTTGGTTATGGAGAACTCCTAGGTTTTGGTGGGAAACGGGAAGTCTGTGGATTTTTGGTGCACGAACTGGGCAGGATCTGGCCCTTTATTGCTCAGGCACGATGTCTCCCCCTCGAGCTTTCTAAGTCTAGATGCGATATGGGCAAGAGGGGACTGGTAGTGGCAGTTATTGGGAGTCCAGATTTCTGAGCAATTAAAGCACGAAATCCATAACTCTGGGATTCGTTTATGTGGCAAAGAAGATCGATTGATATGGAAATTAACCGAGTCGGGAGAGTTCAATGTCAAATCAGCTTGGCAGGCGGTGAGAACTTCAAATAACCCTGTGCCTATAACCTCTGCGATCTAGAACCAATCTGTCTTTCCAAGTGCAAAACTGCTGGGATGGAAGATACATATGAAAGCTGTGGTGGTGGACTCAAATTTCCAACGTATTGGCGTTGAATTGGCCAGTAGATGCCCTCTATGCCATCAGGAAGTGGAAACTACGACTCACCTATTCACACAATGCAACTTTACTAAAGAGGTTTGGGGAAGCTTGCTGCCTTTTGTGGATTTCAGATTTTCTCGGCTGAATCTCCCATGGTTCGTATGATGAGGTTGATTAGAATTTAAAAAAAAAACTCTGTTAGCAATAACCTATTAAGAGGTACTTCACTGGTGGTCTTTTAGAGACTATGGAGGGAGCGATGCAGAAGAGTCTATGAAGATATCTCACTTTCGGCCCATGCTGTTTTTCTTGATATTTGCTCCTCTTTGCGTCTTCGGGCTTATGGTACTCGTCCCAAGGCAAAGGAAGGCATGATGGAGATGGATCTTTTGAGGGCCTTAAAGGTGGAGATGAGGCAGGAACTGGAACCAAAAATTATTTGGATTAACTGGTCCCCTCCTCCCTCCAGTTTTTTAAAGCTAAATGTGGATGGGCATCGAAAGAAAATCCTGGAAGAGCTGGGGCTGAGCTGTGGTAAGGAATGAATGGGGGCACATTGTCTTGGCTGCTTCTTTTTTCTATGAGGTTTGTTCAAACATGGAGGTTGAGCTTTATGCACTCAAGGATGGTTTATTGTTGTTTAGAAGTTATGGGCTGTTAGACTGTGGCCTTCTGATTGAAACTAATTCAGCGGTGATGGTCCAAATGGTGATGAAAGGGCACATGAGGGCCCGGAAGTTTTGGAAGATTTGTGATGAGATCATGGAGTTATTGAAGGGCATGAATTTTAGTTTGGCTCATGTATACAGGGAAGCAAATTGCTTAGCTGACTGTCTTGCAAACCTTGCTGTTTTGGAGGGTGCCTCTTCGGATTTCACATGTGATTTGAAGATTCCTTTCCAGGCAAAATTAATTCAGATCCAGGATCAACAAGGTGTTAAAACGTCAAGGAAAAAGTTTACTAATTTTTGATTCTTTGGTTTTTACTTATGAATCATCCAATCGGGCTGGGGCTTTTGTTTCTCATTGCTTGGCTTCTCGCAGCTGGTGTGTTTGCTTCCTTTACCCTGCTGGGAAGCTTAGGCAACATTTGTACATTAAATGCAGCTGGGGGGACATTCCGGTGGCTTTTTTGCTGTTTTTGGTCAGGGAGTACTATTCACGCGACTGTTCACGTGAACAGTCTGCTTCCTGCTGCTGGCGGTTTTTCTCAGCTGACCTCTACTGATATTGCAGCTGCTGTGGGTGATTTTCAGATGGTTTTCAACTGGTTTTGGTCATGACACACTGTTCACGCTACTGTTCACATGGACAACCTGTTTGCGGCTACTGATGGGCTCTTTCAGCTGGTTTTTCTGGATCTCAGCTGGATTT
>CAUOFW020002951.1:0-41642 GCA_963454935.2 Ilex paraguariensis
TTTTATTTTTGGTTCACCCGAAACTCGATCGCCTCGTAAAACGTAAAAAATTTTGCTATCTCAAAATTTGATGAAATTTGACAAGGTAGCTAGATTTCGTGGGACGAATCCAACGGTGAGGTCCGTTTCATCATCCGAGTTCTAGAAAAATTTAATTTTTTAACCCGTACCGTAGCAACAAATTACCGTTTGCCCTTTTTTGTGAAAAATTCAAATTTACTAGGGTTTTACATTGTGAGCCCTTGGATTATTTTACCCAATCCAACTTGCCTTATCCCCCTTTATCCCTCAAACTAAACACCCCTAAAAGTATTACAATTTGACTTGTTAGTTTCTATGACTCATTTCATCAAAAAACCACTTCATTGACATTGACATAATGAACAAGGGAACTTAATGATAGGGTCACATTATAACATGTTTAACTCATTAAGGGTAAATTTGTCAATGAATTAGATTTTGATCTGACTCTAAATCCTTTTACACGAATATGGAGTAAAAATTTTATTCGGTTGCCCGAATTCGATCCAAATCGGTTTAGATCTCTTGAAACAGATAAAAATTCGAACCAATATATATTTATACCTATATTTTATATCTATATCTATATCTATACCATTTAAGAAAATATGCAAGAGATCATAAAAAAAAATATCATTTTATTGTTCAATACCAAGCACTAGAGTTTAGAAATCAAGAACAAAGAAAAAATCAAGGAAAAAAATCAATTTCTCTTGAAAACTAGGGTTTTAAGACAAGAAAAAGAGATTTTATGGCTATCTAACCATAGCTTTATTTAAAACATGGTAATATTTACAAAAATATCAAGAATCAAAGATTTTCTAACATATAAATAGGATTTAAAGTCAAAACATACATATATATAAATCTAGCCTCAATGGAAGAGAATAGGAAGAAACCCATACTTTTCTTCTTCCTTGGTGTTCTTGAAAAAATGGAAGTTTTGATCCTCTTTAATGCACAAATCCCTCTTAATCTTGTATTTTTTTTCCCCTTATTTCTTCCTCTCTAAGCCTCTCTAGAGTTATATATGTTGAAATGGGGCTAATGAAGGTGTCTTTAAGTATTTATAGTGGAAGAAATGGTCACCTATGCGTGATTTTGAAACCCAGATTTCGTAACTCACGTTCGAACATCATTTTAGCGTTTGAACGTCATTTGCTCCTTGCACTTTTGTTTATCCCATCAGACAAAAGTACTGGAGTGCACTGTCATTCAAACGGAATTTCACGTTCGAACGTACTTTCACGTTTGAATGAACTTCTTGTTTCTGCTGAAACTTCCAGTGAAGTTTTGGTCTATTTAGAGGTCTATTTGGAAAATTTTCGTGAAATACACTTTTGTATCCCTTAAGGTTTAATATCTACTATATAAATGTCAGCTCAAATGGATATCAGGGTACAAAATTATGGACCAAATACTAGGCAGTGTCCAAAATCCTTTCCACCCAAATTTTATCAAAAATGTGTTTGAACTTCGAAATTCTTCCAAACTTCTACAACATACCCTTTTACCTCAACTAACAATTTTATTTCTACTCTTACAATCCATATAGTTCATACATACATCGGCACATATATTAGCATTTCAAAACATAATTACGTTGTTATATAAAGATAAGAATGTGGGAATTACAAAAATCTTACTAAAAGCCTCTAAATAGACCTTAAACAGGTTCCTTTGAGTTTCTCCATCTCCAAAATCAATGTTACCATTTTATTTATCACCTAGTGTTTACAACGAACAAAGACTTCAAGTATTCACACCCGAAATGAGCGGTTGAACAACATATAACATTTTTCCTTGAACTGGACCGACTAAACACAACCAATTTCTAATTAATTCAACAACACAAATGAATTCCACATTCACATTGCAAGTAAAGAATTACAACCAATAAAATGCCACATAGAAATAGTTATTATGATAGCATATTGCATGTGCTTTGTCACATTAAACCTTAAATCCTCCATTCTCATCACAAAAACCACAATGCAGCAAAATAGTTTTGTCCACATGTAACACTAATTCAACAATAAATGCAAACTAACTGATAGCTAAGAAATTAAATATCTACTGGCAAGGAAAAATTCAAGGATTGCCCATTGTTCTCAATTGTCATCAAGGAAAATATTTATGAATCAAAACTACATATCTAAAGTCACAAAACATAAAAAAATTACCTAATTACATTATGACAATTGCAACCAAATAGGGTCTCTATAGAGAAACAAAATGAACCTCAAAAGTGAATTATACAGCCTGAAATCATTCAATACAGTTCAAGATACACATAATACATAATCATGTTGATGTCCTGATTAGAATTTGTCTACAATGGAAAAAAGGGTAAAATGCATTTTCGGTCAAGAAAAAAGCTATCCTATAGGCCCTTAGTCAATAAACAGAATCACAATTAAATTACATAAGGACATGTTTTGCGAGTACTTTTGTATCAACGTGAATCCCAAGAAAATTTAGTCAAAAATATTAATAATGCCATTTATATCCATGCATTATTTATCAATTACAAGAGATTTTGATAGATATTGTTTTTAATGGTGAAAGATGCAATAAAAGGCTGTTAGATTAAACAGTTAAAAGTAAAATGCCTAACCTGACTTCCCATCAAATCTAGAACTTACAAAAAGACAACTTTTGAAACTAAAACAAGTTGACAAACGGTCAAGAACTAACATATTAGATATTTAATAGCTAAAGCCAATAAAGTTTCCTCCATAGTCCTTTAATAGCTAAATCCAATTGAGTTCCAAAAGTTTGAGTTCATTACGAATCAAATTAGCCTCACTATTTGACATTTCATTATATTAAAAACTAATGGATGCTCAATAATTAAGAGTTCACACCTCACTATTTGGTAGCATCTTCAATCATGCTTCAATGTCCCTAAATCATATGAAGTTCAAGGAATCTGACAACAATATAAGAATAAAGTCAAAAACAAATAAATCACAATTACACAAATAAAATAAAACCCAAAACCATTGATGTGAAAATACTAAACTTATTAACCAAACACCCTCAACCACAATATAGATGTTCCAAAAACCAACAACGAAAGCAATTCGACATTAATTCCCAATCCAAACACAAAATTTCAAAACAAATAATTAATTGTTACCCATAACAAAATCGTAACCTAGATCTCAATAATCATTTCAAACACTGCCATTAAAATTCAAATCTCATCTCAAAACCACATATTGTATAAACACGATTCACATACATATATATACACCTATATATAGATAAAAATATAGAGAGAAATTAAAGGCAATGGTGTAGAAAACTGACACTTCTTGGGAAAATGACATAACCTACAGATGTCGTAATACTGGCGGTTAAAGACTAAGACTCCAAAGTTAAAATCTATAATGAAACCCATTTATCTATTTATCAATATTCTTCACCATGAATATATATATATATATATATATATATATATATATATATATATATATATATATATATATATATATATATATATATATATATTCATTATCACTACTTATGATAAACCTAATACCATATTCATTATCACTACTTATGATAAACATAATACCATGTGATTGAATAAAATACAAAACCCATAAACTAAGTAATAAATCCATAGCTTTAATGGATTCAAGCTTATTTCTTTATTTCTTTTTCCTCCTCCTTCCTTCTCTCTTTCTCTCTCTTTTTCTCTCTCTAGTGGCAGAATCCCTCTTTTCTTTTCTTTTTGTTGTTTGAAGGTATAAAATATTGAATATATATATATCAATGGACATCTAAGGCAACAAGGGAACTTGCCTTAATCACACTTTTATCCTCTTTAGTTATTATTATTATTATATAATTACACTTGGTACCCAATATAGTAAATAATTTTGTATGGTTTAACTATAAGGCATTTGTGTACAACAGATCCTAAATTTTTAAATAACTTGCTCTCTTTTTACTTATTTATTAAAAAGGTGATGAGGTCTTGAACCTCTATCTTTCAGTCTCAGAGTGCGCGGTCAGTGGGGTATTGGTGAGGGAGTTCGAAACTGGCCAAAAGGCAGGTATATTATGTTAGCAAAACCTTACATGATGGCGAGATAAGGTACTTGCCAATGGAGACGCTCATACTTGCACTAGTAATGTTGGCAATAAAGCTTAGGCATTATTTCCAAACCTACCCAATCGAAGTCCTTGCCGACTAACCTTTGAGGTCCATCCTCCAAAAAACTGACATATAGGGAAGGTCGCTGTTTGACAAAATTCCTTGTAGTTTCTTAACCTCTAAACATCATCTTTAATCATGTATAGTATATGGATGAAGGGGAGTGTCACTCTCCTATGGGTGATGTCAAAAGAACGGGCAAGGAGATGGGAAAAAATGAAATGATGGTAATGTGATGTGTAAATGCACAAAAATGTGTGTGTGTACAAAAGTGCTCCCCAAGCACAAAGAGTCTTTGTATTTCATGTTTTACTTGGAAAAGTATTCCAAGGTCGTCTCCTCAGGGAAGGAAAGTTCAAGTGTGTGAAGGTGATTTTGTGAAAAGGGAAAAGTGTATAATCTTTTGTTTGTGTTTTGGTGATTGGAGTTTGTGAATGAAAATACAATAAAACAAGTGTTGACTAAACCAAAGATGTCATTCCAATGGGAATCCCAACTCAACTCGAAACCTTCCTCCAATGGTGCGTAGATGAACAATTGATTCATGGGAAGCTAGAGACGAGATGGTGAGGATCCAAGCATAAACCGTGACTAGGCCTATGGGATATCAAAGACTCACAACCCCATCCACTCTCAACCCAGTCAAATCGGATCATTGTATACTGAGAGGAGGAAAGAAAATGAGTTGAAATGGAAAATCCAAGAGGAGGTCTCCCTTGAATTAGCCAACTAGAAATCTAGCTACCCATGAAAGCAAGAAAGAAATGCATAATGTAAAGAGACATAATGAAGAAAGGAAACATGGAACTTAACATAAAGCAAGAAATCTTAAATTATGAAGAAAAATATTCAATACCCATTTTAAAACTTGAAATGAAGAAAATTTAAGACAACAATGGTAGAAACTAAGATACTCAATTAAACTTGCAAAACACTTGAAATAAATGACATTAAAAGTAAATAATGAAGTTTACAAAAGTCTTACAATAAAATACAAGTGAAACGATGGAAGAAAATGCAAAAATTCAAGTTTTCTATCTACTATTCATCATCTTCCTCCTTGGAGCTTTCTAAGTTTAGGTAGCCACACCTTCAATGGCTTGTGAATGTTGAATATATGGAGTGTGAGCCTTGCATTTTCGTCCATGGTGTGAAACCTGAGAAAATTTGAACTTTTTCTTAGAAAGGGCAATGGTAATTTGTCATTCTAATGCGTATTTAAAATACTCATGTTCTAGACCTTGGATGAGGAAACGGAATTCGCTTTTGGATTCGTATCGCAAAATCTAGTCACTCTGTCAAATTTTATCGAATTTTGAGATAGTCGGATTTTTGCAAGTCATTCGAGGCGACTGCGAGGCGAATGATATTTTAAAGATTCCCAAAAATGAATTTTTTTAAAATTTTCTTAAATTAAGTTAAAGTTCCAATAAAATTAATTTCAACTAAATCCGAGGTATAACGAATTGTTTCGGGATGAAAAATGAACCAGAAAGTCAAAAATATGAGGTGCGATGTGGACCGCACATTCGGGACTATAAATATCTACTTCAATTAGATATTTTGGGAAAAATATCTCATTGTTCTTGACCCTTGGCCGGCCATAGAGAGAAGAGAGTGAAAAGAGAGAAAACAAGTAAGTTCTTCAAGTTTCAATCCAAGATTTCTGGAGTTTCGTCGGTTAGAATTCGTCGAGCCAAGAATCAAAGTTCATCTCCTTGACGAGGGTTACGTGTACGTACCAAGAAAAGTGGATTTCACCAAAGGTCCAAGGAAAATACTTTGGAGGAATCAAAGGTTCTTGGGCTTGTTTTGGTGTTTTTAGAAGTTCTACCAATTCCTACATGCTACAAGAGGTAGGGTTCTTCCTACTTTAGTTTTACTCCAACCTTAAGGGTTTATTTTTGTCGCTGAAACATGATTGATTTGTGGATGATTGGTGGGCTATCTAGTGTCCGTTTATGGACTGTTTAAGGGGCTGCTTAGTGGCTGGTTTATGGTTGTTGTAAGGGGCTGTTTATGACTATTTTATGGTCTATCTTATGGCTGTTTATTGGGGATATTTTATGGCCGTTTAGGGGTTGAATTGTGGGCTGAGTGGCTACTTTATGGGCTGCTTAGTGGTTGATTTGTGGGCTGTTAGTGGCTAAATTTTGGGCCACTATGGGCTGATTTTTATGTGATCTGTTATGTGCTATATTTTGTCTTTTAAATTAAGTGTGTTTTTGACATAAATTATGTAATAACATGTTTGTCAATTGTGTTGAATATAAATGTTGACACATGCTAGTTGATGTTTTGACATTGTGATAAAATTTTGGAGATTATTTGCATATGATATAAATCGCCATGGTAGACATTGATATGTAGAAAATTTTCCTTTGGCAAGCATTGCAATATGGATATGGAATTGACATCACATTCATGGGCAAGAGTCATGAGTGTGGGTGTGTGTATGCATGGTTAATCAAACACCATTCTTGGTGATTGATGGGTGGACTCGAAAAAGTTGGGTTGAAAATCTGAATGAGTCGCATGTTGCATGAAAAAAAAACTTGTGTCGGGTATAGTAAGAAGGGGTAGATTCCCCCTTGGGTGTAAGACCCGGTGACTTGGTTATACATTCCCCTATGGTGAAATTCCAGAAAAGTGTAGTATGGTATACGGAACCGGCGGTATAAAATCCAAAATTCGTTGCCCAACAAGACACAAGATTTTGATTTATAAGTACTCATACAATGAGTAACACCCATCAATGATTTGGTTTTATAATAAAATAACTTTTATTTCAAACGATCATTTGGTGGATTTTTTCGTCAATTGACGGATTCAATATACCTTGGCATTGCATTGTGTCGTGGGAGTCGGTGATGACTTGGATTTAAGTGCATGAGTGAGTATCATCTTATTTCATGGGATGACATGGTTGCATTCCACATTTAATGCATATTCTTGTATGAAATGATTGTTAAATGTTGTTTGCTGCTTATACACACCACATATGTATCTAAGGTGGGGAGTAGTCTTTGTAGGGATTATTCTACTGGGCATTGACTCACCCTATACGGGAAAACATTTAAGGTGGGAGAGATACACCGGTGGATGACTCCAATTTGAACCCTCATATTTGAAGAAAGCCGAATGTGGCTTTATTTTGTGTTAATGTAAAACATTTGTGGAAATAATGTTTTAGGCCTATAATCTTTTGCCAATAATTGTAATAGAACTTATATAGACTATTGTTAAACTAACTTTGCATGTTTTGATATAAATATGGATAATTGGACCCGGTGTGGTTATTGTTGAATATTGGACCTCAGATGGGTCTTGTTATTATATGATTGCACAAGTTGAGTTTTGGGTAGAGCTTCCCGTATAAAGGAGACTCTGCCCGAATTTCGTCAAAATTATGATTCCCGGTAAATGGGGCACAATGGCGTAATATCGAATTACTCGGTATCCACGGGGTATTCCGCAGGTTGATGGATAATTAACGGACCCCCGAATTTTAGGGTGTCACACATGGTGGTCACTATCATGTGTGTGCAGACCTCCCATCAATGAGAGGTGAGTGGATGGCTTTTGACAGCCTAGGAAGAGGATAGCCTTCACCCAAGATGGCTGCCCCCTTCTCTCCTATCCTCATTCATGCATTTCCCTCCAAAGTCTTCAACTAGGTTGTATGAAACATGTAGATGTGTAAGAGAAGTCAGGGGACATGTGGGAGAATCAATGGTGGGACCCCCAAGTAAGTGGAGTACGAGTTGCAAACGTTTTGGGCATTCTGGACAAAACCTACCGGTAGGTTTTGGCTACTGGAGTGAAAACTATCAGTAGGTCTTTCCGGTAGGTTGCCTACTCTGGACCAGTTTTTGTAGAATTGTCATAACTTTTGATCCAATTGTCTGATTGAGATGAAATTTTGACAGAATGTAGAGGACATCTAGATCTACAACTTTCATGTTTTGAACTTCTTCAGATTCGAATTTAAGCATGGTCAAAAAGGAGGCATACCAAGGTAGTACTACAAAATGGTGTGGCTACTGATGCCTATGTTACCAAACACCAATACCTCGATTTCTTTCAATTTTAAGCCTCCAAATCTTCATGTAATGTGTCCATATCTTCACCACTCCTCCACACTTAATTGCAAGGTTCTAAAATCCATCATTTAAACTATAATTACCTGCAACATCGAAAATTCTACATTATTCATAATTTCGGCTAACTCTAAGTACTTAGATGCAAAAGTTGAGTTAAAATTCATGTAATGAGGTCATTAAATATGCAATATTATGCGCTCATCACACCCCCCAACTTAAGCTTTGCTAGTCCCTAGGAAACATAATGTAAAAAGAAAGCAAATAAAAACTAAAACTATACTAATTCCGTAATTGCATTTAGCATATGCAACAAGCCTTTAAACCCCTAGGTGATCCCTAGTGGACGAGTTTTGTCTCGTGAAGGTTTCCAGTGAAGGTACCTACAAAATTCTCTTCCTGGTATCCAATATTTAAAGCATATTCCCTTATCTTAACTAGCACTGGGATGTCAACAATACTTTGTTCAACACACCCGAACTAATCACACATGAAACACATCATAGCTTTAAATGCTATTCTAGAGTATACACCTACACATTTCCTTTTAAAACTCATGTGTGTGTGAAATGAATATGTAATTTAAGCATTTACTCAATGGAATCCACATTTACTTAGCTATCCAAATTCAGCTTTATTGCAAAAACTCACCAAGGGTTTCTCTCAACAATGAATCATACTATGATTATCCTGGCATGTTCTCCATGTGTATATGTGAGATAGAATATTATGCAGAAACCGAAATATGCTCACATATAATCCAAAAATGAAGTTCACGCATGAAAATGAAGCAACCTTGGCATAATCTCATGAAAGGAATGCTAGGGCATTAGATAGCAAAATCAACTTTTTCTTTTCTTTAAAAGTATGCATCACCCATGCTTCTCTAGATCATTTAGGACTTTCATAGGTTGTAATGAGGCCTTGGGGTAGGTAAATGAACAAAGGATATAGGATAACAAAGAGGGTTGTTCCAAGTGCATGACATTTATTTCAAAAAGATCTCCCTTTCTATGGGATTTTCAGTCAACACTGTCACTTCACTCTTTATTTCTTTTTTTTTTTCTCTTTTCCTTAACATTTTCCTTTTTGTTTTGTCCCTTTATTCTTCTTGTCACCCCTTTTTCTCCTTTTCTTGAATTTTTTTTTTCCGTTCAACTCTTTGAATTCAACTTCATTCATCCCTTTTGTTGAGTTTCCGCCATACTTCCTTCTCTTTTATGATCATTCATACTCAGCTCTAGGAACAACCAAGAAGAGGTAGATTTATATCATTTTGCATTGGCTTGGTCAAATTTGTGGCATAGAAACGAATTTCAAATAAGGCTCAAACATGGCACTAGGGATATAATTTCACAAGAAAAAAAAGCTAAGGCTCAAAGCATTTCAAAGATGGCCTAAGATCATTTCCAAATAAGCATGGGAGAGCACATTGCATTTCAAGACAAAGTCAATCAACTACTCAAATACACCTAACCAAAATAAGCATAATGAGATTATTGAACAAATGTGGAATTTGAAAAATTGTTACTTGTGTAAATGTAATTTTTCTCCAAACAAGGATTGACATTAAAGCTCACATGGGTTCTTACTCATCTCCACTATTCGTGTCAAGCACTCAAATGTGAACTTAATCCGTAAATTGTCCAAATTACACATTGAAGGTGCACAAGGGTTTTGTTTGAAAGAAAACACATATGTGATACTTTTGGCAATAGGATAAACTTCTATAATGTGCTCATGTATTCAAAGTTCAAAATGAAGATCAAGAAATCACAAATCCCATAACAATTAGGGTAGGGGAATATAGTTCAATATTGGATATTTTTCACAAAAAATGTCCAAAAATTTCAAAATTTTCACATTTCCAACTTATTCTATACAAAAAGTGGTGGAACATGTAAATGGTGCACCTCAGCCCCCAACTTGAACTATGCATTGTCCTCAATGCACAAGGAATGATGCAATAAGAAAAATGAAAGTGACGTGAGAAATAAGATACCCCCTTTTTTTTTTTGCAAACACATTAAAGGGAAAACAAAAATATTTGATTACACCCCCAACCTAAACTCGCACATGATATGGAATGAGATTTTCTACTATGATGCTCAAAATGAAATGAGTCCAAATTAGGGAGAGGTAAACAATTTCTACACTACAACACCAAGAGAAGAAAAATATAACAATAAAATAAGTCTAACTACTATGTACATGGAAATAAAACAAAAATGACACATGTCAATTCGGCTTCAATTTGGATATGAGCTTTCGCTCATTGATGTTTTTGATTTAAAAAATTTTTTGGTGTATAAATGCCCTTTTTAAACCATCAATCCAAACATAGAAAGGATGTTGACTCAAAATTCTCAACCGAATCGAGGTATAGACAAGTTTATGCAATTCCAACAACAGAGTATACAATTTCTCTTCAAAAGTTTCTACACTTAACTCTATTTCAATGCCCTCCCCAAGTTGAGAAATGTGAATCTCAACACCACTCAAAGATGACAAAATGACCTTGGCCTCATTAGCCTCATGTGAGATAGTAACTTCATCAAATTTTTCACAATCTAGAGTGGTGGGAGATTCAACATCAATATGCATTTCATTGAGATGATCATCCTCAATACATTGACTATGCTCAAGATGTTGTTCTTCATGCACATAAATTATAGCATTAGCCAATATATTAAGTCCATCTCTAATTTCAGAAAGTTGTTGGGTCATTTGGGCATTGAATTCCATTTGGTATTGCATAAAATCGCACAAAATATTTTCCAATTCTTCTTCGGTTGAGTTCCCATATGTTGGATAGTGGCAAAATTCATTTGGTGGTGTGAGATTGGATGAAAAATTATAAGGTTCATTCTCCCAACCATAACTCGGATAACTCGGTGTAACATAGTGGTCGGGGTAAAAATTTTCGGAGGCCAAATTTGAATTTGAACCTTCGCATGCAAAGTCATGAACCGGATAATTTATTGGGCACTCACTAGTCATGTGTCCATACTCACCACAAATCTCGCAACAGTTTTCAAAATAAGGGGCATTTATTGGGCACTCACTAGTGATGTGCCCATACTCATCACAAATCTCACACACATTTTCAAAATTTTGGGCATTTGATACATTTTCATAAAAATTAGGAAACATAATACGAAACACAAACTACAACAAAAATATGTACCAGTTAGATGACATACCGTGGCCCATGATGAAAATCACGAGACTTACCTATGCCGTTCCAAAATCACCTTTGAACTCGACGCTTAACCTTCCCCGGCAACGGCACCAAAAATGCTTGACAAAATTTCTTGTAGTTTCCTAACCTCTAAATATCACATTTCAGCATGTACAGTATATGGATGAAGGGGAGTGTCACTCTCCTATGGGTGATGTCAAAAGAACGGGCAAGGAGATGGGAGAAAATGAAATGATGGTAATGTGATGTGTAAATGCACAAAAATGTGTGTGTGTGTGTGTACAAAAGTGCTCCCCAAGTGCAATGGGTCTTTTGTATTTCGTGTTTTACTTGGAAAAGTATTCCAAGGTCGTCTCCTCAGGGAAGAAAAGTTCAAGTGTGTGAAGGTGATTTTGTGAAAAGGGAAAAGTGTAAAATCTTTTGTTTGTGTTTTGGTGATTGGAGTTTGTGAATGAAAATACAATAAAACAAGTGTTGGCTAATCCAAAGAGGTCATTCCAATGGGAATCTCAACTCAACTCGAAACCTTCCTCCAATGGTGCATAGATGAACGATTGATTTGTGGGAAGCTAGGGACGAGATGGTGAAGATCCAAGCATAACCTGTGACTAGGCCTACGGGATATCAAAGACTCACAACCCCATCCACTCTCAACCCAGTCAAATTGGATCATTGTACACTGATAGGAGGAAAGAAAATGAGTTAAAATGGAAAATCCAAGAAGAGGTCTCCCTTGAATTAGCCAACTAGAAATCTAGCTACCCATGAAAGCAAGAAAGAAATGCATAATGTAAAGAGACATAATGAAGAAAGGAAATATGGAACTTAACTTAAAGCAAGAAATCTTAAACTATGAAGAAAAATATTCAATACCCATTTTAAAACTTGAAATGAAGAAAATTTAAGACAACAATGGTAGAAACTAAGATACTCAATTAAACTTGCAAAGCACTTGAAATAAATGACATTAAAAGTAAATAATGTAGTTTTCAAGAGTCTTACAATAAAATACAAGTGAAACGATGGAAGAAAATGCAAAAATCCAAGTTTTCTATCTACTATTCATCATCTTCCTCCTTGGAGCTTTCTAAGCTTAGGTAGCCACACCTTCAATGGCTTGTGAATGCTGAATATATGGAGTGTGAGCCTTGCATTTTCGTCCATGGTGTGAAACCCAGGAAAATTTGAACTTTTTCTTAGAAAGGGAAATGGTAATTTTCCATCCTAATGCGTATTTAAAATACTCATGTTCTAGACCTTGGATGAGGAAACGGAGCTATTGGATTCGTCCATGGTGGTCCCTAGTATGTGTGTGCAGGCCTCCCATCAATGGGAGGTGAGTGGATGGCTTTTGACAACCTAGGAAGAGGATAGCCTTCACCCAAGATGGCTGCCCCCTTCTCTCCCATCCTCATTAATGCATTTTCCTCCAAAGTCTTCAACTAGGGTGTATGAAGCATGTAGATATGTAAGGGAAGTCAGGGGACAAGTGGGAGAATCAATGGTGGGACCCCCAAGCAAGTGGAGTACGAGTTTCAGACGTTCTGGGCATTCTGGACAAAACCTACCGGTAGGTTTTTAGCAATCTACCGGTAGGTTTTGGCTACTGGAGTGAAAACTACCGGTAGGTCTTTCAGGTAGGTTGTCTGTTCTAGACCAGTTTTCGTAGAATTAGCATAAACTTTGATCCAATCGTTCAATTGAGATGAAAGTTTGATAGAATGTAGAGGACATCCAGATCAACAACTTTCATGTTTTGAACTTCTTCAGATTCGAATTGGATTATGGTAAAAAAAGGAGGCAAACCGAGGTATTGCTACAAAATGGTGTGGCTGCTGATGCCTATATTAGCAAACACCAATACCTCCTTGATTTCTTTCACTTTTGAGCCTCCAAATCCTCATGTAATGTGTCCATCTCTTCACCACTCCTCCACACTTAGTTGCAAGGTTCTAAAATCCATCATTTAAGCTATAATTACCTGCAACATCGAAAATTTAACATTATTCATAATTTCGGCTAACTCTAAGTACTTAGATGCAAAAGTTGAGTTAAAAGTCATGTAATGAGGTCGTTAAATATGCAATATTATGTGCTCATTAGTCGCCAAGTGGGCTGTTGAACTTGGAGAGTTTGAGATATGATATAAAACCTCAAACATCCATCAAAGGCCAGGTACTGACTGACTTTATAACTGAATTCTTTACGCCTGAGCCCCCTATGGGAGAAACCTGTGGTGCCCGACTCATTAAATGACCCTTGGAGCCTCCACGTCGACGGATCCTCAAATGCAAGGGGGCAAGAATAGGCGTAGTCCTGACCAATTCTGAAGGGATCACAATGGACATAAGCCATCCAATTTGGATTTTAAAGCATCCAATAACGAAGTTGAATATGAGGCATTGATATCAGGACTTGGTAGGGCATTGTCCATCAATGTAAGACACCTTCATGTCTTCTACGATTCCTAGCTGGTCATCAACCAAGTCAATGGAGACTTCGAAGCCCAAGACGACAAGATGAAGACATACTATCAATGAGTAAAATAAAAAATGGGAGGATTTGAGGAGATCAAGTTATCTCAGATTTCTAGGTATCACAACAACCACGCCGACGCGTTGGCATGCCTAGCCTCGCCCTTGGCATCAAAAATCACTCGGTGGATAACAATGGAATACTTAGAGAGAGCTAGAGTATAACCAACATTGATGCTAAGGAGATACTTCCCATCGATATCCGGGATATACCCCTAGGCTAGATAGACCCTTTCATCAGCTATTTGTTGATCAGGGTACTCCTAGAAGATGCCAAGCAAACCAAGAAAATAAAACTCATGGCCCTAAGATTTTAAGTCTCCCTTGATGAAAAGTTGTATAAAAAATCCTTCTCGAGACTCTGTTTATTATGTGTCCCCGTGGTCAAGATCGAGCTGTTACTATATGAAATCCATGAAGGAATATGCGGGAGCAACACTGGCGGACATTATCACACCCCCACCCCGAATCACATAGGGTGGGTAGTAGACGGCCACCAAGGCCTTAACTAACCATCCATGTGCATAATAAATGCAAAATACAGCGGAAGACAAATAATAAAGTAATCCATTCCACCGAGCTAATGAATACCAGAGGAATAAACTAACATCACTGACATTATTATTAAACTCAAGTAAAACAATAATTAATCCATAAGGTTCACTACTCTAAGCATAAGCAACATTGTTCACAAAACAATTGAATATTTGTCTCAAAACTACAAAAGACATTTATTCCTGAAAACCTACAATAAAATAAATCTTCAATTCTTCTAAGCCTTTGTCTATCTAGGGACTTACTCCTCCCCCTGATCCTCACCTGAAAAATGTTAAATGTTTGGGTGAGCACAAAGACCAGTGAATAGCAACCACCTCTAATGAGGTGTGAAAATAAATCCCACATTTTATATGCAAAAATAAACTTTGTTATATACATAAGTACAACAAATTGTACCTCAATCCCTTCCACATAATCATGTAAACAAAATGATCTTATCATTATAAATAACTTTATAAAAACAAAAACATTTATAACTCAAACACTCACTCATTTTCACAAATAAATTTATAAGTGAAAGACATTTATAACTCAAAACACTCACACACACGTTCAGTTTCAAATACATTTGTCAAAACATGTTTGTTACCACTAGCCTGGTAACTGGCCCCATCTCTTGTCATCACTAGCCTGATGACTAGCCCCTTCTCTTGTTATCACTAGCCTGATAACTGACCCCTATGTGCACATGCCTATATCGACTACGCCAGTATACAATGTTGTTACCATTTAGACTTGGTAACTCAATCCTCTTCTCATAAAACATGATTTCAACACACACACACACACTAAAACTGTTGTTTTAGTCCCAACGCACATAAAATTTCCCTTTCATAACCAAAACACATTTAAGAAATGATATAAAATCATCCCATAAGTTTTTCAAATTCACATGTCTAACAATTCACAATTGCAAAACATTTAATTACAACCCCAAACATCAACATATATCATATATATGAAAAATTCACACACACGTACCCACGCATTTAATATAGAAAATTCTCCCAAAAGAAGTAGTAAACTACTTATCTTGATTTCCAAAATCCAATTCCAAGCACTCTTTCGCAACCTCAATGCAATTACCACGTAATCCAAAATAACATATAACAATCAATTCATTTTTCCTAACTTCGTCGTTTCGCGATTCTATATTTAATTTTTATATTTTCTACCCATTGACATATACTTAGTATGTCTTTTACATATAAATATCCTTCCTAATACGAGGTAATAGGATATGGAAGTATTCTAGGCTGTTTAGAAAAAGTTTCTAAAGTTTTGAGGTCAAATCATAATTTTTAAAACTTTTGGGGTCAAGGTATAATTTTGAATACTTTCCAAGGCTCGAGGGCTGTTTTCGAAATTATCAATCTTGTTTCAAAACTATTAGGGTCATCTTTGCAAATTATCAAGTGAAAAAGTGATCAAAATTGAATTTATGAAAATATAAGGGGTCACAATGCCATCTTTTTTAACTAATGGAAGTTTCTATAATTTTAGACGTTTCCACCTTCTTCTTCCTACGATAATACTGGACCAGTAACTTCCTTCTCTTTTTTTTTTTTCTTTTTTCTTTTTACACATTGGTTAAATTCCTTATAAACTTCAAGACTAACCATTCTAACTTAGATTTAAACACCTAAATTAGCAACTTCCAATAAAACCCATTTATACATTCATCACTATTCTTCACCATGAACATATATATAAAACTTATAAACCTACCAATAGTTAATGAATTCATACCTTTAACGAGTTCAATCCCCCTTTTTTTTTTCTTCCTTTTCCTTCGTCTTTCTACCTTCTCTCTTTCTCTTTCTTTCTTTCTCTCTGCCGCTGCCTGTTCCTTCTAGTCTAACGATACTGATAATATATGGGCGCAACCTAGGGCAGTCAGCTTATTTCTAAGACATGATCATTATTTTCCTTTAATGTCACTCAAGTCCCTCTAATTTATTAGAATTACAGTTTTAATCATAACATATTAGTGTACAACCAATTTTAAATTTTCTAAATAACTTCCTCTCTTTTTATTTATTTTTAAAAAAAAAATCCGAACACATACCGGTATTGGTTATTACAACTCTCCCCCCTTTAAGAAGTTTGCTCCTCCAAACTTGGTGCATCCCGTGGTTGGAACAACTGTGGGTACTTTTCCTTAATCTCTTGTTCGCTCTCCTAGGTAACTTCCTTGTCCGAGTGGTTCTTCCACAGAACTTTAACGAATGGAAAGACCCTGTTCCTCAATACTCGTTCTTCTCGATCCAAGATCTTCGCTGGTAGCTTCTCATAAGACAAATCCATTTGCATTTGTAGCGGCTCAACCTCAATTACATGTGATGAATTTGACATTTACTTCCTAAGCATTGATACATGAAACACATTGTGGATACCAGCCAACTCTGGTGGTAAGACTAGCCTATAAGCCACTGCACCAACTCTTCCTAGAATCTCGAAGGGTCCAATATACCTTGGGCTCAACTTCCCCTTTTTACCAAATCTCATAATCTTTTTCCAAGGTGACACCTTTAGGAATACATGATCGCCCTCCTGAAATTCTAAGTCTCTCCTCCGATTGTCCGCATAACTTTTCTGTCTACTTTGAGCAACTCGAAGTTTTTCTTGAATCAACCGTACTTTATCTGTGGTCTCTTGTACTATCTCTGGCCCATATATCTTTCTTTCCCCGACTTAGCCCAACAAATTGGATCTACATTTTCGCCCATATAAAGCCTCATACGGTGCCATGCCAATGCTAGCTTGAAAGATGTTATTATAAGCAAACTCAACTAGTGGTAAATGCTCTTCCCAAGAATCCTTTAAGTCAAGCACACAAGCACGAAGCATGTCTTCCAATATTTGAATAACTCTCTTCGACTGTCCATCTATCTGTGGGTGGTAAGTTGTACTAAATCTCAACTCGGTGCCCATAGCCTTTTGTAAACTACCCCAAAACCTTGAGACAAATCAAGGATCTCTATCTAAAACAATCGACATTGGGGCCCCATGTAATTTCATAATCTCCTTTACATAAAGTTTAGCAAATTTCTCCAAGAGATAAGTAGTCCTCACAAGCAAAAAGTGTGTGGACTTTGTCAATCTGTCCATCACAACCCAAATAGAATCAAGTCCACTTGGGGTCTTGGGTAGCCCACTCACAAAATCCATGATAATGTGCTCCCATTTCCGCTCAGGGATAGGAAGTGGTTGCAGTAATCCTTCTGGCCTTTGGTGTTCTGCTTTCACTTTTTGACATGTCAGACACTTAGACACATAGTCAACTACTTCCCTCTTCATATTATTCCACCAAAATATCCCTTTCAAGTCCTGATAAATCTTTGTACTTCCCGGATGAACTGTGAAACGAGAGTAATGGGCCTCCTCCATCACTTGTTTCTTGATCTCTGGGTCATTAGGTATGCATACTTGATTCCCAAATCTCAACACTCCATCTGCCACACAAAAATCAGTCTTCTCACCTCGCTCGGTTTCTTCTAGAATCTTCACCAAATTCGGGTCATTCAGTTGTGCCTCCTTTATTCGATCTAGTAAGGTAGGTCGAACTTGCAAGCTTGCTATAAAAGCATTAGTCTCCGGTATCCCCACCTTAACTTTTGCCTCTTCAAGATCCCTCACAAGTTTTTTTTACTGAGTAAGCAAAGAGGCCATGCTCCCTGTAAACTTTCTACTTCTACCACCACATTTGTTTTTCCTGGATGATAGTGCAAATTCACATCATAGTCTTTGATTAGCTCTAGCCATCTTCGTTGTCTCATGTTTAGTTCTTTCTTTGTAAATAAATACTTAACACTCTTATGATCTGTATATATCTCACATGTCTCCCCATACAAATAGTGCCTCCATATCTTCAGTGTGAACACAACAGCTGCCAACTCTAAATCATGTGTTGGGTAATTCTACTCATAGGGTTTCAACTACCTAGAAACATAAGCCACAACCTTCCCCTGTTGCATTAACACACAACCTAACCCTTTCCCCGAAGCATCACAGTAGATATCATACCCACCATTATCTGCAAGTATAGTAAGAACTGGAGCAGACACCAACCTTTCGTTTAAGTCATTGAAATTGTTTTCACATTCATCCGCCCACTGAAAAACTACCTACTTTTGGGTCAACCAGGTCAATGGAATGGCAATTTTGGAGAAACCCTCGACAAATTTCTTGTAATATCCTACCAAACCTAAGAAACTACATACCTCAGTAGCATTCGTCGGTCGAGGCCAATCTTTAACTGCCGCCACTTTTTGAGGATCCACTGAAACCCCTTTATTAGAAATCACATGTCCTAAAACTGATACACTAGTCAGCCAAAATTCACATCTCCTGAGCTTGGCATAAAGCCTTTGATCCCGAAGAGTTTGTAGAACAATTCTTAAATGTTGCTCATGTTCCTCAGGACTTTTCGAGTACACCAAAATATCATCAATAAATACCACTACAAATTGATCCAAGTACTGCTTGAACACCCTATTCATGAGATCCATAAAGGCTGCTGATGCATTGGTTAGCCCAAATGGCATCACAAGAAACTCATAGTGTCCATAACTGGTACGAAAAGCAGTCTTAGGCACATCCTCCACCTTTATCTTCAATTTTTGGTAACCCGTTCGAAGGTCAATCTTCGAGAATACTTTAGCACCTCTTAGTTGGTCAAATAAATCATCAATTTGAGGAAGATGATACTTATTCTTGATGGTTACTTTGTTCAACTCCCTGTAGTCAATGCAATGTCTCATGCTTCCATCTTTCTTTTTCACGAACAGTATTGGTGCGGCCCATGGTGACACACTAGGCCGAAAAATCTATCAACTCTTGAAGTTGCACCTTCAGCTCTCTAAGCTCCACTGGTGCCATATGATAAGGAGCCTTGGAGGTAGGACCGTTACCAAGTACCAGGTCAATAGCAAACTCAATCTCTCTATCAGGAGGCAACCCAGGTAGGACATCCGGGAATACTTCTAGAAATTCCCTTACTATTGGTATCTCCTCCAAAGACAACCCCTCATTTCTCGTATCTATAATGTTAGCAATGTATCCCTGACAACCTTTCCTCAACAATCTTCGAGCTTGTACTACAGAGACAAGGCTGGGGAAGTAAATAATCCCTGTCCCCTCGAAACTAAATTTGGTATGATTAGGAGGATGAAACACGACTCTCTTTTCAAAACAATCAACTGTTGCATGGTGCACAGCTAACCAGTCCATACCCAAGATCACGTCAAAACCCTTAAGGTCTAAGAGTATTAAATCAACTAGTAATTGATTATCCTCAATATGGACCCTACACACTAGGTACATGACATCTCCTAACTTAGAACCACCCGTGGGAGTAGTCACAATCAAATCAAACTCAAGTGCTTTGGGTTCACACCTAATTTCATTACTACTCTAGGAGATACAAAAGAATGTGTAGACCCCGGATCAATGAGTACTTTAAATGCATGCTCACAAATAAGTAAAGTACCCGAGACTACGGAATTAGAATATTGTGGGCTCTTTGGTGTCATTGCATAGACCCTCCCAAACCTCTGTTCCTTCTGCTGCCCTTGCTTCTGTTGACCCTATTTTGATGCACCATCTGTCTTAGCTGGAGGCTTGCTTGCTGATCCCTGCACGGGCTGGGGACAAAACCATGCAATGTGTCCTCGTTGGTTGCACTTGAAACATGTCACCTTCGTCTGTTCACTAGCTTGTTTGTTTCCTTGAGCACTCCAACAATTCTTTGTTGAGTGTCCTGACTTGCCACAATGGAAACAAAGAAGTTGTTCCTAATTGGTCCCATAACACGGCTTGTCCTCATGGAATCTCCCACACTTCTGACACTTTTCTTACTGTTCAGTGCTTTGTTGCCCTGTAAATCTTGGTGCAAAGGACCCAGATAATGAAGTACTCTGCCTACTCATCTTGAAATTGTGGGAACCACCCCTAGAGTCACCTCCTGAGTTTGTTCTCTTCTTTTCTTCTCTCTCCTTGTCCCTTTCCTTTTCATTGCCCTCCAAAACTCGAGCCTTGCGAACAACCTCTTGATATGTTGGTAGTTCCAAGGCAATCATTTTCTCCTTAATGCTTCACTTCAAACCTCTTTCAAACTTCCTTGCTTTATGTCTCTAAACTGCTACCATGTGCATGGCATGCCTTGCTAATTTTGTGAATTTCTCCTCGTGTTCACCAACTATCATGCTCCCTTGAGCCAAATTCATGAACTCTTGTGCCAAATGATCCTTCTCTACCTGTGGAAAATATCTCTCTAAGAATCCAATCTTGAACTGCTCCCAAGTCATTGGAGTAGTTGGGTATCTTTTCACTTCCTTCTCCATCCTCCACCAATGTTCAGCTTCCTCTTTAAACATAAAAGCTACATATGCTACTTTCTTACCATCATCACACCTTAAGACCTCTAGAATTTTCTCAATATCCATAATCCAACTCTCTGCATCAGTAGGGGTAGTAGTCCTTGTGAAAGTAGGCGTCATCCTCCTAAACTCCTCAATGCTGAGTTCCTTTTGACCCTTTGGCCCTTCAAGGATCTTTGTGATTCCCTGCAAGGCCTTCCCAATATCCCTATAGACATTCAGTGGTGGCTCATCATTTGTAAGCCCTGGAACGTCGTTAGTGTCAGCCCTATCATTTGCAGCACCCTTACCTTTCTTTCTTGCAGCCATCTATATTTTCTACAAAATACAAAACAAACTAACTTGTCTTAGTCACCAAAACAATAAAACTATGCACTAGTATCATCATTCCACATCTCTTAAACCAAATCAATTAAACCCTAAATAATTCTTAAGATTCAGCCTAATCCTCTGGTAATCCATAAACCTAGGCTCTGATATCAAACTTGTCACACCCCCACCTCGGATCACATAGGGTGGGCAGCGGACCGGCCACCAAGGCCTTAACCAACCATCCCTATGCATAATAAATGTAAAATACAGCGAAAGACAAATAATAAAGTGATCCATTCCACCAATCTAATGAATACCCGAGGAATAAACTAACATCATTGACATTATTATTAAACTCATGTAAAACAATAATTAGTCCATAAGGTTCACTACTCTAAGCATAAGCAACATTGTTCACAAAACAATTGAATATTTGTCTCAAAACTGCAAAAGACATTTATTCCTGAAAACCTACAATAAAATAAATCTTCAACTCTTCTAAGCCTTTGTCTATCTGGGACTTACTCCTCCCCCAGATCCTCACCTGAAAAATGTTAAATGTTTGGGTGAGCACAAAGGCCCGTGAATAGCAACCACCTCTAATGAGGTGTGAAAATAAATCCCACATTTTGTATGCAAAAATCATGTAGTCAATTCATTACTCCTGGTTTTCGCTTTTCTTCAGGACATTTCGCACGAGTGGAAGTACCCGATTTTACACACTCGAATCCATCCAGACCCGGGGCTTTATCCGGGTTAAAACTCAGCACAACCTTCTCGATTTCGTCCGCCGTGACCTGTCGAATTAATCCTAGCTACTGATCCTCAGTAAGGACTCTCTCAAACTGAAAATGGTTGTTCACATTGCAAGATTTGATCTGTCCCAAGGAAATGATCAACTGCAGCAACCTTGATGCTAGTCTCCCCATGTGGATGCGGACGAAATTCCCGCCAATGGCTGAGATGTTCAGTCGACTCCCTCCCCCTTTGTGGGGGTCCGGACCCCTACGAGTGAGCAGAAAAGGGAGGAGGAAAGAGGCCCTAGTGAACCGTCATAATTAGTGAACAAGTGTAAGCTTTGCTGCCCGACAGTATGGAGTACTGACCACACCAACATAAGTACAACAAATTGTACCCCAATCCCTTCCACATAATCATGTAAACCAAATGATCTTATCATTATAAATAACTTTATAAAAATAAAGACATTTATAACTTAAACACCCACTCATTTTCACAAATAACTTTATAAATGAAAGACATTTATAACTCAAAACACTCACACACACATTCAGTTTCAAATACATTTGTCAAATCATGTTTGTTATCACTAGCCTGGTAACTGGCCACATCTCTTGTTTTCACTAGCCTGATGACTGGCCCCTTCTCTTGTTATCTTTAGGCTGATAACTGGTCTCTTTGTGCACATCCCTATACCGAACACACTGGTATATAATCTCGTCACCATTTAGACCTAGTAACCCAGTGCCCTTCTCATAAAACATGATTTTAATACACACACAAAAACTATTGTTTTAGTCTCAACGCACATAAAATTTCCCTTTCATCACCAAAACACATTTAAGCAATGATATAAAATCATCTCATAAGTTTTTCAAATTCACATGTATAACAATTCACAATTGTAAAATATTTAATTGCAACCCCAAACATCAACATATATCATATATATGAAAAATTCACACACACGCAACCACGCATTTAATATAGAAAATTCTCCCAAAAGAAGTAGTAAACTACTTACCTTGATTTTCAAAATCCAATTCCAAGCACTCTTTTGCAACCTCAATGCAATTACCACGTAATCCAAAATAACATATAACAATCAATCCCTTTTTCCTAACTTCGTTGTTTCGCGATTCTATATTTAATTTTTATACTTTCTACTCATTGAAATATACTTAGTATGTCTTTTACATATAAATATCCTTCCTAATACGAGTTAATAGGATATGGAAGTATTTTGGGCTATTTAGAAAAAGTTTCTAAAGTTTTGGGGTCAAATCATAATTTTTGAAACTTTTGGGGTCAAGGTATAATTTTGAATACTTTCCAAGGCTCGAGGGCTGTTTTCGAAATTATCAATCTTGTTTCAAAAATATTAGGGTCATCTTTGCAAATTATCAAGTGAAAAAGTGATCAAAATTGAATTTATGAAAATATAAGGGGTCACAATGCCATCTCTTGTAACTAATAGGAGTTTCTATAATTTTACACGTTTCCACCTTCTTCTTCCTATGATAATACTGAACCAATAACTTCCTTCTCTTTTCCTTTTTTTTTTCTTTTTACACATTGATTAAATTCCTTACAAACTTTAAGACTAACCATTCCAAATTAGATTTAAACACCTAAATTAGCAACTTTCAATAAAATCCATTGATACATTCATCACTATTCTTCACCATGAACATATATATATAATAAAATAAGAGTGTGTTTGAATTTTATCTCAGTCATATTTTCTCCCTTAAAACCATCACCAATCACTTATTTCACCTATCATCCCTTTGTCAGACTCAAACATCAAATCACATCACTCATTTCTATCACATATTTAATCATTTATATATTTCCTCCCTAAAAATATCACATCATTCATTTTTATCATATATTTAATCATTTAATATTTAATTAATTTGTAGTTAATATATTTTGAAAAAATTTAATATAATAAGATCAATTTTTTAGAGGCTCGAATTTTATATTTTATCGTGCCTTCAAGCACATGACTAGTATATATATAACTTATAAATCTACCAGTAGTTAATGAATTTATACCTTTAATGAGTCCAATCCCCCTTTTTGTTTTTCTTCCTTTTCTTCCTTTTCATTCTTCTTTCTACCTTATCTCTGTTTCTCTCTTTCTTTCTTGCTCTCTACCGCCGCCTGTTCCTTCCAGTCTAACGATACTAATAATATATGAGGGCAACCTGGGGCAGTCAGTTTATTTATAAGACACGATCGTTATTTTTCTTTAATGTCACTTAAGTCCCTCTAATTTCTTAGAATTACAGTTTTAATCATAACATATTAGTGTACAACCAATTTTAAATTTTCTAAATAAATTCTTCTCTTTTTATTTATTTAAAAAAAAAATCCGAACACATACTGATATTGGGTATTACAGACAGTCCCTGGCACATCGAGCTATGTCTCAGGGGTACTGGTAGCCATATATGCAGAAGGACACTAAGAGGTACGTGCAGAAGTGTGACAAACGTCAGAGGTTTGCCTTTATCATTCACCAAATGGGAGATCTCAACCTGTTGACAAGTGCATGGCCTTTCTCTTAATGGGGGAATGGATACAGTGGTTCTGTTACCAAAAGCTCCACCGAATAAGAAATTTCTCTGGGGGCCACTGATTATTTCAAAAATTGGATTAAGGCAAAGCCCCTAAGCCTTATATGCTTCGAAGAAGCCAAAAAGTTTGCATGTCAGAATATTATCACTCAGTTTGGAATTCCATGAGCTTTGGTGTTAGATAACGGCCACCTAATTCAATCGTGGCCCATTCAGAAAGTTATTTTCGGGGTTTGGGATCTGTAAATACTACTCAACTATGGCGTACCTACAATGCAATGGACATACAAAGATCTCTAATAAAATAGTGTTAGCAAGGATCATGAGAAGACTGGAAAGGGAAAAAGGTAGATCTATGGAGGAGTTGCTTAACATCCTTTGGGCGTATAGAACCACTCTGAGGACTTTTACGGGGAATACTCCTTACGCCATAGCCTATGGGGTGGAAACAGTCATACCCCTGGAAGGAGGACTCCCAACCATACAAAGCCAAGATTTTGAATTTGGAGAGAATGACTTGACCTTGGCTAGGGACCTTGATTTAGTTGAGGAGAGAAGGGAGGCAGCTACCTTACGAACAACCAAATACCAAGGGGAGCTATCCCACCAGCACCAAACAAAAGTCCAAGGTAGAAGCTTCTACGTGGGGGACCTAGACTCCAAAAAGTGATTGGGAGAACTCAGGAACCAACAGATGTGAGGCTTGACCCTAACTAGGAGGGTCCATACAAAGTCAGTGTCGCGGGGGGCATAGGATCTTACAAATTCAAAGACATGGAAGGGAATGATATGACTCGCCCATGGAATATTTTGAATATAAAGAAATGTTATTACTAAATAAGTCTTGAGATACACCCCAACATCGTTAAATAACATGAGCCCAGGGGCTCGGTCGTTAGGGGCATGACCCCGAGAGGGGTAAGACTTCACAAATGAAGCACCTCCCTCGAAAAGATAACACTAACCCAGGGCTCAGTTGTTAGGGATATCACCCTTGAATCATCCTTTGAAAAGAAAATTTTGAAAGACTTATGACTATAACAAAGGAAAGTTTAGTCGAAGCACAAATAACATTAAAAAATTAGGGGCTTTGAAGCAATATAACAAGTAGAGACCAAAAAGAAGTCATCCCCATTGGGGTCAGATAAGTTTTCAATTCTCGATGCCATCATTACCACCAACACCACCTCAGCTCCTCTCAGTGCACCTTTATCCCCAAGGTTAGAAAACAAATCGTCAATCTCCCTGAACTCACCCAAATTAGGTTGGCATCAGGGGCGTCAGTGTGAGGGATCGACCTCCCCATTACCGGGGATATACCTCCCTCCAAGAGCAATCCTCCCCATTACCGGGGATATCCTGCTCTCCATCAAAGAATTTCGGCTGACCTGCGGGGCAAACCCCCACAGTAGCCTTTACCTCTGTCCCACATCGGGGAAAGAGTCGTCTCCCCACCCCCATATAAGCCGAAGCACCATATGAGAGCAGTACCCAAGTACCACACTTAGTACCACACTTGTGCTACTTGGGTACTGCTCTCATATGGTGCTTCGGCTTATATGGGGGTGGGGAGACGACTCTTTCCCCGATGTGGGACAGAGGTAAAGGCTACTGTGGGGGTTTGCCCCGCAGGTCAGCCGAAATCCTTTGATGGAGAGCGGGATATCCCCGGTAATGGGGAGGATTGCTCTTGGAGGGAGGTATATCCCCGGTAATGGGGAGGTCGATCCCTCACAGTCAGGAACAACAGGTTCTCTAGGATGAATAGGAAAACATGAGAAGAAATCCAAAACGGAGACATTGGATTGTCTTTCAAGTCCCCATCATTTGTGGGATTTGCTCATTGGCCGCTCCTACCTCCCTCGTCGAGTTATCTGTTGCCATTTGTTTCCCATTTGCAGCTATGTCTTGATGGCCTTCCTGAGGAGCCATGACCTTACCAACCACCTACTAGGGAACGTAGGGGTGCCTCGAGAAAATCTTGGAGTCAACATCCACCCTTGCAACCTAGATCGCTTAATACCATCCCTTCTTAAAGGACTTGTTCTGAACATCAATAAAGGCTAGGATGAATTGGTCTTGACATTGGTGGAAGACCTTGAGGTGAATATTGTTCTCTCTCTCTCCTTGGTCCTTGTCTGTTCCTCCGCCAGGTTCTTGACCTTAGAAGTCTTGGCCAAGTAGTTAGCCTCGGCCTCCAGCAGTTTATCCTCTATCTTCGAGACCTTGAGCTCAGCCTCATTCATCTTTATCTCTACCTTGGCCTCTATAGCTTTACTCTTTTCCAATTCAAAAGAGAGGCCCTCGACATGCCGGATAAGTTTTTCAATGTGTTTCACCTAATCAACCACTTTCTTCTACAGTTGGCCAATGTGGTGGTCCTTTTTGGCAAGCTTGGACTTAGTCTAGTCAGCCTTAGTCTGGTAGTCCCAGAAGCGGTCAATGATGACCCCCATTTGCTGGCACGTTTTAAAAGAATGCCAGAATTAAGGTGTGGAGAAAAAAAAAAGAAAAAGGTTGAGGAAAGATGCAAAATTTGAACTAAAGTTCGGCCTTAAAGTGAAGGGACCCACTGACCACCAAAGCCACATCCACCGAGTGAATGATGGAGTCAGTCAACATGACTGCCCTATCTTTTTGGGTGTCCATGCGGGGGCTCACTCCTTGGTTTAAGGGGCCCGATGTTGGGGATCATGTTGGTGCTTCACCCTGTGCTTGGTGATAGGGTCGTCTTCCTGTCCTTAGTGTTACTTGTGCCAGGCGCCGACTTGGTCAGAAGGCAGGATGACCTACCTGGAAGGTGGTGAAGGGTCTTGGGGTTGCCGTTGTTGTTGCTATCTCTACTATTGTTGATGTCTCTATTGTTACTGTTGTCTCTGTTGTTGCTAACATTGTCTTTGTTGGGAGGTGGTAGAGGCTGCGGTCCTAGAGGTCCCGCTCAGTCCAAAGACAGAATAGGTGGCCTCTGAGTCTCGATCAAGGTTGCCCTCTAAGTCTACTTCTTCCTCTTCAGAATGATCTAGCCAGCCAGACAGACGGATCAAAGGCCTCAAAAACTTGGAAAAAATTATTATAGCCCAACCTGTACCTTAGCAATACGTGAGCATCTCATGCGAAGGGTGGTTCTCTCGCGGGTATGACCACACTTTCAGAATGTGCTCAAAGGGGATCGAGGATCGAAGTGGCTGCACGATGTCCCTCTAGAAACCTTCTGCAATAAAGGAAAAAGATAGAATAGTAACACATGATTTATCTCCCGAGCTCAAAGGGGGATGACTCAACAAAAACTGATGCACCTGGCACACTAATTTCCTTGGGGAAATAAAGGCCTTCATACTTGGGTTCGTCACGCATCTCCTATCTTCCACCGACTATGATAAGATCTAGGTGTAACCTTTGTTCGAGTCAGGCATTGTGTGTCACCAAGTAAATGGAATGATCTTAGGATTTGAGATAGTATTTCTGGTTACTAGTTATCTTCACATCATAACAGAAAAGGATCTCATCTACCCAAGGTTGATCCCCAACTAGGCATTGAGGCAACTACGCCCATCACTATCCTAAATAAGTTCACATAACACTGGCAAGGGAAGAGCCTAAAGTGCATCAAGAACCTCAAAAGAAGAGGGACTAAGGGAAATCTAACTCTTTCGTCCATGATTATCCTGGTATGGAGCGGCATGAGGTCATCACTCCCTACATCTACCCTATGGAACAGGGGGTCAAAGATAAGGGTGACAATGTTCTCAAGGATGTTGTAAGGGGACCTAAATTCGTTCAAAACGGACTCGATCACTTGAGTTTTCTAAAAATTTCCCCTCTTTTCTGGGTCTATTGACCTTGGGGCTCTAGTTCTATGTTCCCTAGCCATTGGATTTTGTACAAAGGATAAAAGAAAGAGAAAAGAAGGAAGATTGTGAAGATAATTAAACAGAGAGCACTTACAACTAGCCTAGTCTTGCTGAAGAACCACTCAGGAAACCAAACAACGCAAAGAAAGCAATCACCAGAAGAGTCTCTCACCTTCAGATCCCTACGCTATTTATATTATTCAGAAGTGGGAGCATTTTTCAAAAAAATAAGAGTCATTAAAGAAAATTCAAAAATGGGTAGCAAACATGCGAGTAATAGCTCCCAAAATATAAATGTATGTAGAGGAAGCCTCCATTCTCCTCATGACACCTGTCCCATGACGCAATGAAAACAGAGGCTGGGGGCAGTTGATGAGACGTTGGTAGCCATCCAACTAGAGACTGACATGTGGCCACTCATAGTGTTGAGACGCATGGGATTTACATGGTAACTAAGACCGAGCGATTGGAGTATTCAGGACTGAGGGGCATAACCAATGCTGAGTATTAAATGACATCGATGTGTGAGTCTCAAGCAATGCAGTGACATAACAGGTTATCATTGACTATCTACTCCACAAAGGGCTTAAGAACAACTATCAAGCTAAGTGGGCATGGCCGTCATGACTAATGAATAACCCTTAGGGGATCCCATTAACGCCCTAACTTTGCTCATAAATGCACGAAAGGAGGCCATAAGCATCTATGTAGAACACTTGATGATTAAGGATGGAATCATAAATGCTCGTCCCATTCTAGCACGCAAACTCGGACATCCAATCACCCAACATTAATAAGGCATGACAAAATAACACTTATTATGCTAGGTGATGAGCACAAACTACTAAAGACTAGGATTGGAATCTAGATGGGAGAGATATCATTACAATCCCAGGTATAAATACCGCATGGAAACAGAACTCAGGTACGCAAGCAAGAACAGCTTTGGACTATGTACTTTATTTAAACTCAAACGCCGATTAATTTAACTGCCGGAGGGGATAAACTGGGTGTACATCCAGCCCCCTCTGTTCACTTTGTTATTCCTTTCATGGTCATCCATCGAATTCATCGCAATGATCACGATCTCAATACATTGCAGGAAATCTCCTGTGCACACATCAACGACCTTAATCGAAGAGATATCAGGCTAACTGGTGAATCTGAGATTCAATCACCACATCATGGCATCCAAACTCCCTTAAGTAGACTATTGGTTTTACAAAGAGAGTGTCCTAAAAATAGACCAATGTAACAAGTGAGAATGAAAAAAGGCAATAAATGATTCATCTTCTAATTTTTGGAATATTCATTGAACATTGAATATTTGTGTTAAATAGCCTAAAAGAACAACAAAATTGGGTTGTTAAAAAAAATGGGTTTAATATGGCATTAATTATAGAGGATTAGGATGGTATAGTTGTATTGTTGGAGGGAAAATGTGGAAAAAATAAGTTTTTCATGTATGTAGACACTTTTTTTTGCTATGTGTGATATGAGTTCATGTGAAAAAAGAGTACAAAAGATATAATCGAGATGGAATCATACAAACTTTTAAAGCATTTGATAGAATCATAACACTTAAAGCTTGAATCCTCTGTTCATAAGCAAGTAACACATCAATGACCTTAACCGGAGAGATATCGGACTAACCGGTGAATACGAGATTCAATCACCTCATCATGGTAGCCAAACTCCCTTAAGTAGAGTACCACTTTTTCAAAGAGAGTGTCCTACAAATACACCAATATAACAAGTGAGAATGAAAAAGGCATGAAATTATTCACCTTCTAATTTATGGAATGTTCATTGCACATTGAATATTTGTGTGTTAAATAGCCTAAAAGAACAAAAAAAAGTGGGCTGTAAAAAAGGTGGGCTTAATGTGGCATTAATTCTAGAGGATTAGGATGGTATAGTTGTATTGTTGGAAGGCAAATGTGGAAAAAAGAAGATTTTCAAGTATGTTGTTATTTTAAAATAGTATAGAGTTAAATAAGGCATATATGGAAATGGAGAATATTAAAGAGGTAAAATAGTTTACCTTGCAGTGATTCATTTGTTTTTAATACAATTAGAGTATTTAATTTTGAAATCTATAGGTCATAAACTATTATAATATTAACTAAGGATTTAGATATAGACAATGATTTTATTACAATAATCATTACAAAATTGTAAAAATTATAAAATAAATTTTATATAATTGGTTAGGAATATAATATAATACTTTTATTACAATAATTATTATTAAATGACTCAAAGAATATATAAAGTCTAAAAGTTAAAAGGAATTTAATACAATAAAAGATGAAGAATATGAAAATTCAAGTAAAATTAACATTTTAATGTTCACTTAAGATGTGAAATCAACTCTTGGATGAATTACAAAATTAACTTTATAGTATTAATTAAGGTAAAAACTGAAGTAAAGATTAAATTGGCTTTGTAGCATTGTTTAAAAGGTGTATTTAAAAATAAAAAAAAATTCACTTTTATTGACATTTTACAGTAGTATAGGTGTTATTGGAATAATACCTGTGAAATTTGAGAATTTTGGATTTTACTTGGGATTGGAGAAATTAGTTGAGTATTGCATCTCTTGTAGATGTTTGGATGACCATGGGTGGCCGTTGACCAGGTATTGTAGAGTGGGTAGATGCGTTTTTACTCCGTGAGGGTTTGAATTTTTTCTATCACTCTTAGTGGGGTTGGTACCTTGCGAAGACCAAACTACTATTTGTTTATGTGGTACTGAGGTTGAGGTTTAGTATACTATTCCTGGATTAGATTCATCACTGTCAATGCGTTGGTATACGCCCTTCCTAAAGTTGGATATCTTTGCAAGGATTGGGTGTGTGTGAGTGGGCCAGGATATTCTCGATGTGTTTATTTATAGGATGTCATACATCATACCTGGGATAGAAGTATAGATACAAATACAAGTTGTGGTTTGATATACATTGTGGGCTATATTATTTATTGTGCAAATGGTTGGTTATGATTTATTGTGGAAAGGAGTTTTTGGTGGAATTGGTTATTGTGGAAATGGTAACTTGTTGGAAATTGTTATGTTTGAGAATTGGTTTTACTTTTTAATTTAATTATTGCTATTGTGTAAACTTGACATCCATTGAAATGTCTCTATTTTCCTTCAAAAGCTATATATGATATTTGTAAAATGAGACCAACCGTTTTATATGTTTTTGAAACCTTGTTTGATTTTGGGAGAATTTTTCTACAGAGCTTAGTACACACCCCCTACAAACATCTTTTTTCATATTATGGTCTAGAGGAGGAGCTCGGAGTTGATGAGCTAATACATTGGGAAGCTCCAATAGATGTGAACGTGGATTCCGAAGTGGATGTTTAGAACTATATTCTCTTATGTTCTAGACTAGGAAATTCATTTTGAGACAATGTGAAGTCTAATATTTTTGTTATTTCGCTGCAAGATAATAGTTAATTTTTGGGATATAATTGTCATAATTAGGCATATTCTTTTGGATGATGTTGTATATATTGTGGATGATTGATGAAATTCTCTTTAGTTACGAAGTTCATCTAGTTGCTCTCATCATGTGAATGGTTTTAGATAGTAATGCCGTCCAAGGAAGATTTTGGGGAGTTACAAGTTTTGGTATCAGAGCCTAGGAATTAGGTCTTACATGGGAGTTGTAGGTTATGAATTACCACTAGAGATGTAGGATTAGGTTGAAGGAAATTGTTGATTTAATCTTTATACAAGCCTTATGCTTTAAATTAAAATGATAAGTTAGGATGTCTTGTACATCAAGGAAACTAAATTGTGAATTGATGTGTAGGATGAACGGTAGATGTGGACATGGACGGGGACATGGTGGCTAAGCAAACCCACCACCACCACCTCCTCCAAATGCTATGAATGGCATATACCAATGCCTAAGAGAGCTAACCACACTGGTACAACACCAGAATGGAAACAACAACCATAATGGTGGGGTTCATCCCTTAGCTCAAGAATCGGCCAACGGGGACGAAAATCGAAGGATGATAATTTTTCGAGAATTTTTTAGGCAACACCCACCTACTTTTCAAGGAAGCTCTCACCCCTTGCATGCGGATAAGTGGATTCGCCGAGTGAGGAAGATGTGTGATGGCATGGGAGTTGTTGAGGATTTACGGCTTGGCTTGGCTACATACCTGTTAGAGGGGGAGAGATCATGGGTGGGACTTGGTGAAGAGAACAAGGAACACAGATGCTCTTACTTGGGAAGAGTTTGATCAGATCTTCCAAGACAAGTATTTTCATGAATCGGTCAGGGACAAGATGAGTGCAGATTTTCTCGCTCTACGATAAGGTAGTATGACAGTGATGGATTATGAGAGGAAGTTTGATGAGCTATCTCGCTATGCCATGGAGTTCATATCTACCAACGCCAGGAGGGGCAAATGCTTTGAGCAAGGCTTGAGGTCTGCTATCAGGGAGAAGCTTGTGGCTCATAAGATCTGAGACTATGGGGATCTTGTTGCTAAAGCTGCATTGGTGGAGAAAGATATGGAGGACAACCAGCGGCGACAGAACTTCGCGAGGGGAGGTCCAATCCGGACGGGTACTAGCAGCAGTGGAGTGCAGAGGGCGGCACCATACCGTCGCCCAGACCAGTTGGTTGGACAGAGACTTTAGACAGTCTGAGGAGATGGGGTCACTCAGAATAGAGCAAGCACTGACCAGCGTCAATGCTTCGTATGCAGAGGTTTCGGGCACTTTAAAAATAACTGCCCATCGTTTTCAACAAAGACCAATCAAGCAGTAGGACAAGTAAATGCAAACAAACCACCACTACAGAAGCCACTATAGTAGAGATAATTAGGAGCTCTAGCCCCAGGCAGTGCCAATCAGGGAAGAGTGTTTGCTTTGACCCAACCGGAAGAAGACGCTTCCAATGCAGTTGTGGAAGGTATCGTTCTTCTTTATAATTCGTGGGCCCGAATTTTATTTGATCCTGGTGCATCTCATTCATTCATACGCACTATATATGCTCTTAATTTGGGATTGAAATTTGAGAAGTTAGAACATACCATGAGTATTGACATGACTATGGGAAAACGGTTAGATACTAGAAGGGTGTGTAGAGGTTGTGTGCTTCGTATTGGGGAGCAAGAATTGATTGTAGATTTGGTTGCATTAGACATGAAGGGGGTATGACATAATATTTGGGATGAACATGTTGTCCACTTTACGTGCAGTAAGGGATTGTTTTCGCAAGCGAATTTTATTCTGATTATTGGGTGGGGTAGTTTTCAGTTTCATCATTGATTGGAATTATTCCCACCCATTTCCTACTACGGGTAGTAGATTCTTGAAAGCTAAGGCAGGGAGCCATTTGAGTTTCTTAGCTAGCTTGATAGGTGATGATCGTGATAAATTCCAATCGAATGTGGTATTGATAGCGTCGGAGTTTTCGGATATCTTCCCAGATGAACTACTCGGGTTACCCCCACAAAGCGAGAATGAGTTTAAGATTGATCTCTATCCGAGAACCGAACTCATATCCATTGCTCCTTATCGGATGACACCTTTGGAGTTAAAGGAGCTAAGGAAGCAGTTGGACCATCTCTTGACTATTGGGTTTATTCATTTAAGCACTTCACCTTGGGGAGCCTCGGTCTTCTTTGTGAAGAAGCATGATGAAACATTTTGATTATGCATGGACTACCAAAGGTTGAATCGAGTGACAGTGAAGAATAAATATCCATTGCCACGAATTGATGATTTATTCGATCAACTGAGGGGTTCTAAGTATACTCCAAGATTGATCTTCGCACAGGGTACCATTAACTGCGGATCAAGGAAGAAGATATTCCTAAGACAATTTTTCATACCTGGTATGGTCATTTCGAATATACGGTAATGCCGTTCGGACTGACTAATGCTCCTGCAGCCTTCATGGATTTGATGCACAGGGTATTCCAGCAGTATCTAGATCAGTTTGTCATTGTGTTTATTGATGACATGCTAATCTATTCACGGACACAAGGGGAACATGAAAACCATCTTTCGGTAGTGCTATAGACATTGAGAAAGCCTAAGTTAGTAAATGTGATTTTTGGATAAAAGAAGGGAAATTCCTTGGTTATGTTGTGTCTGAACAAGGGATAGCTATTGACCCTGCAAAGACTAAAGCAGTGATGAAGTGGGAACCACCGAGGAATGTGACCAAAGTACATAGTTTTCTGGGATTAGCAGGCTACAACCAGAGGTTTATGGAAGGGTTCTCTAAGATAGCGATGCCAATGACACGCCTTACGAAGAAGGGAGAAAAATTCTTGTGGACTCAAGTGTGTGAACTAGCCTTTTGTACCTTGAAGGATAAGTTGACAACAACACCTGTCCTCATTATTCCAAGCAGTAAGGAGGGATACGATGTGTATACAGATGCTTCGTTACGGGGCTTGGGATGTATGTTAATGCAATGAGGTAATATAGTTGCTTATGGCTCAAGGAAACTCAAGATTCATGAGTAGAACTATCCCACTCATGACTTGGAGCTTGCCGCTGTGGTTTTTTCTCTTAAGTTTTAGAGGTGTTACCTTTATAGAGAAAATTTTCAAGTGTTTTCAGATCATAAGAGAAAGACTTGAATATTCGGCAAAGAAGGTGGATTGAATATCTAGAAGACTACGATTTCACACTCAACTATCATCTGGGGAAGGCTAATGTAGTAGCAGATGCACTTAGCAGAAAGTCTCGAGGTGAAATCAATGTTCTTGTTGTTCATAGGTGGAAGATGATTGATGTTTTGGAGTAGTTTGATCTATTAAAGGATCGACCATGCTTATTTAATCTTGTAGCTCAACCAATTCTCTGACAAAAGATTGTGGAGTTGAAACGATTAGATACCAAGTTAGGAGATATCCAGGGTAGATTGGAGAGAAATGAGATGATTGACAATTGGTCAATACATAATGATGAGTTACAATATCGTGGACGACTATGTGTACCAAACAATGACCAAGTAAGGGTAGAAGTATTGGGTGAGTGCCATTGTTCAAAATTTTCCATACATCTGGGTAATACCAAGATGTATAAAGACATGAAGCATCAATATTGGTGGAAAGGGATGAAACAAGACGTGGCTAAGTGCGTTGCAAAGTGCGCGGTGTGTCAGTAAGTGAAGGTGGAGCATCAAAAGCCCGGAGGAGTACTACAGTCCTTGCCCATCTTAGAGTGGAAGTGGGATCACATCACCTTGGATTTCATGTCTGGTTTTCCTCGGACTTCACGAGGGCATAATGTTGTATGGGTCATTGTTGATAGACTCACCAAGTCCGCTCATTTCTTGAGTATGAAGACCACTGACTCCTTAGAGACCTTGAGCAAGCTTCATATCCGTAAGATTTTTAGATTACATGGAGTTTCACTCTCTATCGTGTCGGATCGTGATTCTCGATTTGTAGCACAATTCTGGTAAAGTCTACAACGAGCTATGGGGATAGAGTTACACTTCGGCACAACCTTTCATCCTCAAACAGATGGCCAATTCGAGAGGGTGATACAGATTTTGGATGACATGTTACGTGCTTGTGTGTTGAACTTCAAAGGGAAGTTGGAGTGATCATTTGTCATTTGTGGAATTTACATATAACAACAGTTTTCAATCTAGCATTGGCTGGCACCGTATGAGGCATTGTATGGAAGACCATGTAGGTCCCTGACTTATTGGTTGGAAGTTGGAGAGAGTAGCTTGTTTGAGTCAAAAATTGTTAGGGAGACTACGAAGAAAATTCAACTCATCCAGGAGAGACTACGCATGGCACAAAGTAGACCGAAAAGCTATGCAGATAGAAGATGAAGACCATTAGAATTCTAAGAGGGGGACTATGTGTTCCTCAAGGTTTTGCCCAAAAAGGGAGTGTTTAGATTTGACAAGAAGGGAAAATTAGCTCCAAGGTACATCAGACCATTTGAAGTGATCGAAACGGTGGGCAAAATGGCGTATCAACTTTGGTTACCAGCTCAGTTGTCAGGGGTACATGACGTGTTCAATGTGTTAATGTTAAGAAAGTGTCAATCAGATACAACGCATGTCGTGGATTTGGAGGATATAGAAATTCAAGATGGAGCAACATATGAAGAACAACCGGTGGAGATTCTCGATACCAAGGTGCTTCGCAATAAAGTCATCGAACTGGTGAAAGTCTTGTGGCAACATCATGGGGTGGAGCAAGCTACTTAGGAACCAGAGCTGGAGATGAGAGAGAAGTACTCTCATTTTTTCTCTACATGACGTAAGTTTTGAGGACGAAACTTTCTTTAAGGGAGATGGATTGTAAACCCCCGCATTCTTATCTTTATATAGCAACGTAATTATGCTTTGAAATGCTAATATATGTGACGATGTACGCATGAACTATGAGAATTGTAAGAGTAGAAATAAAAATGTTAGTTGAGGTAAAAAGGTATGTTGTAGAAGTTTGGAAGAATTTCGGAGTTCAAACACATTTTTGATAAAATTTGGGTAGAAAGGATTTTGGACACTGCCTAGTATTTAGATCATAAATTTTTACCCTGATGTCCATTTGAGCTGGACTTTTTTTTGTAGATAGTAGACTTTCAGCGCTACACAAGTGTATTTCACAAAAATTTTTCAAATCGACCTATAAATAGGCCAAAACTTCACTGGAGGTTTCAGCAGAAATAGGAAGTCCATTCGAATGTGAAAGTCCGTTCGAATGACAGTGTGTTCTAGTACTTTTGTTAGATGGAAAAAACAAAAGTACTGGGAGCAAATGACGTTCGAACATGAGTTACGAAATCTGGGTTTCAAAATCGCGCATAGGAGACCATTTATTCCACTATAAATACTTAAGAACACCTTTATTAGCCCCATTTCAACCTGCATTAGCCCCATTTCAACATTTATAACCCTAGAGAGGCTTAGAGAGGAACAAATAAGGGAAAAAAAACACAAGATCAAGAGAGATTTGCACATTGAAGAGGATCAAAATTTCTAGTTTTTCAAGAACACCAAGGAAGAAGAAAGGTAGGGGTTTTTCCTATTCTTTTCCATTGAGGCTAGATTTATATATATGTATGTTTTGACTCTAAATCCTATTTATATATTAGGAAATCTTTGATTCTTGATATTCTTGCAAATATTACCATGTTTTAAACAAAACTATGGTTAGATAGCCATGAAATCTTTTTTTCTTGTCTCAAAACCCTAGTTTTCAAGGAAAATTGATTTTTTCTTTGTTCTTGATTTCTAAACTCTAGTGCTTGATATTGAACAATAAAATGGTATTTTATTGTGATCTCTTGCATATTTTCTTAAATGGTGCTATTGGAATAATACATGTAAAAATTGAGAATTTTGGATTTTACTTGGGATTGGAGAAATGGTTGAATATTGTATCTCTTGTGGATGTTTGGATGACCATGGGTGGCCATTGACCGGGTATCGTAGAGTGGGTAGATGCGTTTCTTACTCGGTGAGGGTTTGAATTTTTCCTATCACTCGTAGTGGGGTTGGTGTCTTGCGAGGATCAAACTACTATTCACTCACGTGGTACCGAGGCTGAGGGTTAGTATACTATTCCTGGATTGGATTCATCACTGCCAATGTGTTGGTATATGCCCTTCCTAAAGTTGGATATCCTTGCAAGGATTGAGTGTGTGTGTGTGGGCCAGGATATTCTCGATGTATTTATTTATAGGATGTCATATATCATACCTGGGATAGAAGTATAGATACAAATACCAGTTGTGGTTTGATATACATTGTGGGCTATTGTTTATTGTGCAAATGGTTGGTTATGATTTATTGTGGAAAGGTTTATGATGGAATTGGTTATTGTGGAAATGGTAACTTGTTGGAAATTGTTATTTTTGAGAATTGGTTTTACTTTTTAATTTAATTATTGCTATTGTGTAAACTTGACATCCATTGAAATGTCTTTGTTTTCCTTCAAAAGCTATATATAATATTTGTAAAATGAGACCAACCGTTTTATATGCTTTTGAAACCTTGTTCGATTTTGGGAGGATTTTTCTACAGAGCTTAGTGCTTACCTCCTACAAACAATATCTTTTTTCATATTATGGTCTAGAGGAAGAGCTCGGAGTTGATGAGCCAATACATTGGGAAGCTCCAATAGATGGAAACGTGGATTCCGAGGTGGATGTTTAGAACTATATTCTTTTATGTTCTAGACTAGAAAATTCATTTTGAGACAATGTGAAGTCTAATATTTTTGTTATTTCGCTGCAAGATAACAGTTAATTTTTGGGATGTAATTGTCATAATTGGGCATATTCTTTTGGATGATGTTGTATATATTGTGGATGATTGATGAAATTCTCTTTAGTTACGAAGTTCATCTAGTTGCTCTCATCATGTAAATGGTTTTAGATAGTAATGCCGTCCAAGGGGGATTTTGGGGCGTTACAGTTTTATGGTACACTAAGCTTGGAAAACCAAGTAAAGTTGCATGAGCAAAATACTCTCATAACCTTAACTTTATGATGTTGGTTAAGACATTTATTCTCTATTTCTATTGGCACTATTTGGCTTTCGGTGTGATGCTTTTCTACATATTTGCATAATTTTTTCACTTCAAATGGTGAGGATGCGTTGTTCTACTTGAAATTGTTTTTACTAGCTCCAATCTAACTTTATGTTCCTTAGGATTAGTAAAGTCATTTATTTGAACTATTTGGGGGCTTTTTTTAACTTGTCCATCGAAGCATATGCTAGAATATACATGCCATATGAAAACTTTTAAGAATTCTTACAGGCCATGTTTTTCTTTTATCAGGCCATGGCCAGTCCATCATTATGTAACTATATCATTGTTTCATTTGGGCTTGAATAGTTTTTTTTACCATGCATGATTATCTGCTTGTAACTAGTCAATATTGTTGAGAATTGATTACATGATTCTTGTGTTGATCATTGTTATAATGGTTTAATACTTAAAATATCTTGGATGATGTGGGAGTTGGATGGCTAATAACTGTATTAGAAAAAATAATTTTTCATTACTGTGTTTATTAAAATCTTAAATTCCATGTTTTATTCATTACTTCATGTGGGGTATTCACTTGACCCATTTTCTTCATCACCGATTAGCGCAGCCACAAAGTTTCTTCGTTCTTCTTGATTCCCTTAACAAGCTACAAGACGGGTCTATTCCATCTTTAGCAAGATACTTTTGGTTGGTTGTTGTCTTATGAAGTTTTATATGCTATTTGAATCTAATTTCCCTTTACGTCTTTTGCATAGTAGCTTGTGTTTGTAAAATTAATTCCATGAGTATGAGTTACACACCATCAAAAAATTCTTCTTGTTAATGATATTTTTTTTATGTTTTCAAAAAGGCTGGTATATTCGTTTGTTGTTAAAGCTTATGTTCATTTATACTGTTAATGAAACTGGAAAGATCTCTAAAGTGTAAGTTCTTGATGCCATGCATGTTAATTTTGGACAGATAAATGGATCCTATCTTAGTCAAATTTCTATGCTATCTAAAAACTAGATGATTACAAAGTTGACAAAATGGATGGTATGATAAATTGGTGAGCATGGGAATGGAAGAAGGAAGAGATTACTCCTTTCGTCTCAACTTTAGAGAAGACTATCATTCTTTCCAATTTGTTGCTAAGCTGCAATAAGAAGATATTAGAGTATGGACCTATAATTACAAAGAAATATTTGCAATAAAGTTGGATATATTTTTCTAGAATGCAAGGTGAAGAAGAGTAAAAGGAAATAGATATCTTATGGTAGTTCCATAAAACTTGTGGTCTTTTTATCTGGAATCTAAATGCACCTCCTAAGATCAAACTTTACTTGTAGATGGCATGTCCAAATCTTTGACAACAAAAGAAAATTTGTTTGAAAGAAAATGCTAACAGTAATTTTGATGCCAAATACATGGAAAAGATAATGAAACTGTGGAGCATTCTCTTGAATAAGGAACTCGTCTAACACGAGTTGGTTTAACTTTAGTTTTGTATTATGAGTTGCGTTAGCACCTTCCTTGCATTTCTACATAGTTTGTTTGCATTTTTTTAGATTTCCAAGTTCATTAATACAAAAGTGAAGCTCTCTTGCTTGTATTGCATCAAACCGTAATATAGGACAAGGTACTTGGAATATCCAGAACTCTTCGAAGTATTGCCTGCTCATTTGCATTAATCTTTATTGTCACATACAATTCAATTTTATTTTCAACCTTTATTCTTTTGAGCATCTATCTTCAATAAGTCAAAATATTTATTGTTGAAGTGGCTCTCATTGCATCAAATGGAATAAGAGCTGTTAGTGACTGTTGACTTCTTACTACCTATTTGTTATATTAGATTAATAGATGCATGTAGTTCTAGATGATAGATGTTTTTATGAAAAACATGCAAAAATTACACAATTATTTTGTAATGAGTGACTCCCTAAATGAACGCATACAATCTTTTTTGTTGGTTAAGATTTTGATTATAGCGGTTGTTGTTTCTTTCCTTTTTGGCATTGTTTCTTGGAGAGACATGATTAAAGATCTTTTGGGAGGCTTCTGTAAGATAAAATAACTTTCTGCATGGACAATTTCATATCTAGTTCTTAATTTGGTATATGCTGGTTAAAATTTATTACGTGTGTCGTTTCTTTAAGAATTTAACCTTATTGTATGCATTGTGATTGATCATACAATATGATCTTGTTATGATTTCTCTCTCTCCCTCTCTGATATTGTGACATTTACTTTTTGAAGTTGATATTTGTTACAGTAATTTGTTCTATAAGAGATTCATAAAGAGACTTCCTATTGATTTATTGTCATCCCAATGATATTGGCTACAAATGCACCAATAGGAGTAATCACAAAACAAATGCTGAAAAGGCTCTCTAGGTAAGTTGCTCAATTCTGATACTGCGGCTGGCGGGAACTGGAAAGATCACTGCACTAATTTTCTTAGTTTATTGATACTTTTATCTCAACTGTTGGAGTTTGACCCAAACTCTCCAAGTGTTTTATTCCTTATTTACTTAGTATTAGTTTGTAATTACAGTTTTAAATGGGTTTAGAATTATTGACCCATGTAATATCCTAATTAGTTAGAATTTGTTTATTAGTTAAAGTCTTAAAGTCTTCCTTTTAATGTGTAATCAAAAATTTTTCTACAGAACCTTTGATTTGGAAGATTGTTCTCT